>JAAGKR010001454.1:106971-125010 GCA_011419295.1 Clarias macrocephalus
CATCAGCTAACAAACTGAAGTAAAACAGAACATAAAACTAGCGCCATCTCATGACCTGAGGTAAAATAAAACACACAACTCGCATCATCTAACAACCTGAGGAAAAATAACACATAAAACTAGCATCATCTAACAACCTGAGGAAAAATAACACATAAAACTAGCATCATCTAACAACCTGAGGAAAAATAACACATAAAACTAGCATCATCTAACATCCTGAGGTAAAATAAAATATAAAATTAGCACCATCTCATGACCTGATGTAAAATAAAACACACAACCAGCATCAGCTAACAACCTTAGGAAAAATAACACATAAAACTCGCATTATCTAAAAACCTGAGGTGAAATAATAATAAAAAAAATTAGCATCAGCTAACAACCTTAGGAAAAATAACATAAAACTAGCATCATCTAACAACCTTAGGAAAAATAACACATAAGACTAGCATCATCTAACAGCCTGAGGTAAAATATTAAACTAGCATAAGCTAACAACCCGAGGTAAAATAAAACATAAAACTAGCACCATCTCATGACCAGAAGTAAAATAAAACACACAACTAGCATCATCAAACAATCTTAGGAAAATAACACATAAAATTAGCATCATCTAACAACCTGAGGTATAAGAAAATGTAGACTTAACAACATTTAATAACCTGAGGTAAGAAAAAAAATTAAAAAAAAGGGAAAATCAGCATATTCTAACTACCTGAAGTAAACAAAAACACGTCTGAATAAATAGTATATGTAGACCATCAGCTATAAACAACCATTTTGTAGTTAGCTAGCTCAGTCGTTCACATCCGAGACAGCGCTATTAAACACAAGTGGTTTCCTCCAGGTAACATAGCAGCTTTTGTTCGGACGTTTGCTGTGTGGTTCAGTGTCTTACTGGTCTCTCGGAGACTTGCTCTCCCTCCGTCCCACTCTCTCAGCGCGTCCTTCTTCACAGGCATGTAGTACTCGTAATCTACACCTGGATTCTCCTTGTGGAAAATAATCTATAGAAACAGAAAAAGATATATCGGCTTATTTTAAGACTCCTGTGTAAGTGTGTGTATGTGTGAATGTAGAGGCTTGAGCTGCACATCACAGAGCTGCACATCACACAGAGCTGTACATCACACAGAGCTACACATCACACAGAGCTGCACATCACACAGAGCTGTACATCACACAGAGCTGCACATCACACAGAGCTGTACATCACATAGAGCTGCACATCACACAGAGCTACACATCACACAGAGCTACACATCACACAGAGCTGCACATCACACAGAGCTGTACATCACACAGAGCTGCACATCACACAGAGCTGTACATCACACAGAGCTGCACATCACACAGAGCTGCACATCACACAGAGCTGCACATCACACAGAGCTGTACATCACACAGAGCTGCACATCACACAGAGCTGTACATCACACAGAGCTGTACATCACACAGAGCTGTACATTACATAGAGCTGCAGCTGTGAGTGTGTGGGTCCTGGAGCGTTGAGTGTTTCTCCGCGGTTGCGTTTGTAGACGAATGTTGTTCCACCTGCTTTATATTCACCCGGTGGGTCCACGGCCCAGCGACCGTTCACGATGGACTGACCAGTGCCACTACGTAACGCTACACACATAAACACACACACAAGCACACACTAATGATAATGTGGACAGTTGGATGCAGTTCAGCACAAGCACTATAAAAATCCAACAACTCCCCTGTGCTAAGGAGACATCTCCCAAATGGAACATTGTTTAAAAAGGTTTCTACTGCCATCACAAACACTCACACACACACACACACACACACACACACACACACACACACACACACACACACACACACACACACACACCGAGGTAGTTGGGGCTGGCACTGCGTTCCGTGATGTTGATGGCTGTCGCTCCGGCTGGAATGTCAAGAATTTTGTGATAGCCCAGAGGAACGCTGTTGTTCTGGAAACTTCCTGACACACGAACACACGATCCGTCACTCCCCCCACACACTCCGCACCGATCACGCACCACACCCGAGCCTAACATGCCATCACACCCCTCGCTCTGGGATAAAGGGTGAAAAGAAAAAGAGATAGAGAGAGAGAAAGATTAAATTGTATGCCTTTCTTGAAAACAATAAGTAATTTGTAGTATGAAACGATAAAAAGTGTGTGTATGTCTTCTTACAAGGCATCGTCCCCCCACACACACGTCGTTGGGAGTGTTATTAACACACGGCGTCCCGTCTCTCACTTGCTCTGAATGACGAACATAAAAGCGATAGCCGACTGGCCGACAGGTTAATTCACACTGCTGCTCCACTGAGCCTGAGAGAGAGAGAGAGAGAGAGAGAGAGAGAGAGAGAGAATGGCACTTTTTCTTTTATTAAAACACAACACTTGGTACCGTTTATTTATTTATATATACATTTAATGGTGTGAAAATCCACTTAACAAGTTCCCATTATATTTTTATTTCCACTGCTATCATGCGAGAAGGATGTGACATAATTAGACATAAAAGTTTGGAGATTTCACAAACTACATGGACAAAAAAAAAAGAGGAAAAAAAAAGCATTTCCTTGTTTTTATTTTTGCTCCTTTGGCTGACATCCTTATAAGTGCACAAACTGACATCAATGCCTGTATTTGGCACGGGGCCGTGCGTATGATACACGAGGAGAGCGAGAGGATTTCCCGCTCGTCCATTCTGCCACAGTTATCTTTGAGAGATTACAGCAGACACACTGACAGAACCAGAGCTT
The DNA here is from genome assembly GCA_011419295.1 of Clarias macrocephalus. Lineage (NCBI taxonomy): Eukaryota > Metazoa > Chordata > Actinopteri > Siluriformes > Clariidae > Clarias > Clarias macrocephalus. The sequence goes on from JAAGKR010001454.1 coordinate 109,741, forward strand.
TTCTTATTGTCTCTGTCCCACACTCCTTCTCTCCCTCTCTCCCTCCCTCGCTGTCAGTGAACGCTCGAATCTCTGCCGTCTAAAGCTGCTTTCCTGCTATGTCACTGTCTAAACAAACTGCGGCAGAGGGCACATGGGAGGAGAGAAGAGAACGAGAGAGAGAGAGAGAGAGAGAGAGAGAGAGAGAGAGAGAGAGAGAGAGAGAGTAGAAGGACTGTGCTGAGGAGGAGAAACATGGAGCGAGAGAGAAAGAATCTACTGTATCTGATTTGTGTGACAGCTCAAGCTTTCACCATCTGGAGTGTGTTTGATATTTAAATCCTTTAAAATATGTACAACACACACAGCAAGAAAGGGCCTATCCATCCATCTAGGAAACTTTGTAGTCCAAAGAGGGACCGTGGAGGTGACCATTTTTACTCCTACCCGAGGCAAGAATGGAACCCTTGACACTGGAGGTGAGAGACCACAGTGCGAACCACTAAGTGTGCCATGTACTGGAGTGTGCAGTCAGCTGTCACCTGAATAAAAAGGGCTCTTTATATAAATCGTGCCGGCGGTTGTCGCACATCGGGATATTTTGGGCAACAAAAAAATGAACGTTTAATTTTAATGTTACAAAAAAACTAACAAACCAAAACAAAATACATTTAAATAAAATACTCATCAGGGCGGATGATACAGAGCTACTGTACATGCGGCTCTGGAGCCGCGGGTTGCAGACCCCTGCACTGGTCATAAATAAAACAGCACACATGCGATTTGGGATGATTTAGAAACAATTATTAAGTAGACAAAGCATTGTTTAAAATGACATACTGTTATCATACTGTTATGTAATTTATATTTAGTGTAATTACCACAGTTTATGCTTTTACAATTACATTATATCTCAATATATCTCAAGTTTATATTTCTATATTTCTCTATATATCTCTATTATAAATTTCATTATAACTGCATATCGTATATTTACCTTCTTATTCTATCATGAACAGTCGTGTAAGCAACATGTGACAAATAAAAATATAAAAGTTGAAATTTTAATTTGATCAGACATATTTTCTTGCTGAAGTGTGTCCCTGGCCGGTTTTCAATGTGGGTTTTGGCACGTGCTCTGCTCTCCTGTCTTCTGACCTACTTTCACCCATGCTGCAACTGACAATTAGTGCAATTAACGACTGTAGAACACCTGGGCTGCCGAGTGATACATGTGGTTAAATGTCCCAGTGGTGTTACGGTCCATTATCAGCGCTCCTGTAATGCCTCTCATCTCATCATCAGATTGCTCAGTTGGAACTAAGTGTATAATATAAATTAGAAAGATATGGTGGTGTAATGAATAAGAAAACAGCACACACACATACACAACCAGAGAGAGAGAAGGAAAGATACACACTCCCTCTGCTAAATATGTGTGTAACTAGCGTGTGGGAATAACGTCGTATTCGGATGATATCATGCTACAGCTGCGACTCCCTTGCGCGCGCGCACACACACACGCACACACACATACGCACGCACACGCGCACACACACTTCAGTTCACTCCCTAAATCTGTGTTTATCGTCCTGTCTCTCTGCTGCACCGTGTCCAGCTCCCCTTAAACTCTGTTTACACTTTGCTCATCTATCTCTTCGCTCTCACCCTCTTTCTCCCTCTTTCCTTTCCCTTTCTTTCATTTCCTCTTCTCTCTGTCGCGCTCTCTGTTTCTCTTTGCCTCGCTCTCGTTGTCCAGTTTTTTCGAATTAGAGCAGGGTGGAGAGGTTTGGCATGAAAAAAAATGAGGAATTTGGAAAAAAATGAGTGTGCCTAGCAAAAAGAGGACAACATACTCTATTTATCCCTTTATCATTCTCTCCGTCTTTATTTTGCTAAGAAGCCTTAGGGTACCCAATTTTTGATGAGAGAGTAGAAGGCCAAAAAAAACAATATAAGTATCTGAGCTGCTATTTTGAATAATAGTAATAATATTGGCTTAGATTATCATCTACTAATCTTTCTTTCTTAATAGCATTTTTTGTTCTAATAACCTACAATAACTACACACATCCAGAACTCGCTCTTGTCCTTCACTCGTGACTATTTAAGCAGAAGTATGGACAAAGGTCTGCATTACCGCTGAATCCTGAACCCTGAGCCCAGAGAGCCTGGCTATCATAAAGCTGAACGTACAAACGGGGAAAACGATGCTAGTCAAACCAGAATCCGGTACAGATGGGACTATATGGACAGGACGCGGCATGGATGTCACCGAACTGCGGAATGGTGTCAAGCAGCCTGGAGGAAGATAGCATCTGGGATCCAGATTGAACAAAAGGCATCCGGTACAGTGCTGAAGATCGACCGAGTTTTAAGCTGTCACAAGGACGATTTGCAGTGCATGATCCTGAAGCTTGCGGACAGAAAAGTGCCAGAATCTACAGTATCTTCCTCAGCTACCAATAAACTTTTTTTTATTTTTCCCCGATTTTTCTCCCTAATTTAGTCGTGTCCAATTCCTCCCCGTCACTAGGGGGCTCCCACATTAAGACTACTACTACCACTCAGCCGGGAGGGCCGAAGACTATCACGTGTTTCCTCCGAACCACGTGACGCCAGCCGACCGCATCTTTTCAAACTGCTCGGTCGCGCACCGTTGGGGGCGGAGTAACACCCTCGGAGGACGGCGCTATCCGCTCCTTCCGTTGTGCGAGCTCACAGACACCCCTGATTGGCTGTGGAGCCATGATTAATGTGGGAGCACTAAGTACCTCTCATCCCTCCCCTCTGAGACAGCTCGGCCAATCAGCTCTCTCTAGACCTCCTGCTGCGAGAGGTTACAGCATCAATAAACTTTTCTGGGAAATAAAAAATTCAAATTCGATAGTTTCTGATATAAGTCTGTCTGCCTATGAGGTCACTAAAAGCTGTCCTTAAATCAATAAAATATCTCTTTCTCACATTCTCTTGCACCCATCCCATAGTTTATCTCCTCCGTAACATTGTGTCATCAGTGTATTTCTAGCCAGGTCTGTTTCCTCAAGGGTACTAACAGTGCCTGGAAAGCATACCTGGGAAATGACTGTATCTCGCTTACGTTACTGGATTGTTTCTGCTATTGCAGCTGTTGGATCCGACCCATGCACACTCACACTGGTGAGTCTGTTAGGATCCATCACTAAACCTGAGCACGAGCCATATCTTTGCTGTAATGTAGATCAACAGCCCTGCTTATTCTCCACTCTTGGGCCAGTTTCTCAAACACTGACCATTCAGAAACAAGACACACACCTGGGCCATGAATTTATTTATACTTTTCCAATCGACTGAAGGCTCACACTACTCTTTGTAGTCCCTCATTAATAACATGTAGGCACGTGGTCTTTAAATAAACATTAAAATAAAAAAAAAGATGCCAAGGTGCCCAGTGTTTGTACCATATAATCCTGGTGTAATGTCTCCGTTTCAGAGCGTGAATGCTCAAAAGTGTATCATGAAACATTCTGAGATACACAGAATCACAAGCATGTTTAATACAATGTGGCCTGCAAAGTTTGCAGCGTGTTCTTTAATAACGGATGTTAAGTTCATTATAGCGGTTTCAGAAGTTTAAACCTGGAAAAACTTGTCCTCCATTAACTAATCAGTAGTTCGCAAGAATTTCATGTTATCAGCAGTCATTATCAGATACCAACCAGAGAGGGTGGAGGCTAACACACGCTTCCTCCAGGACACCTGAAATCATGATTTCGATGTCTTAAAAACAATAACATTATATATTCTAAATATATTTACATTTAGGCATTTGTCAGACGCTCTTTTATCCAGTGCGACTTACAAAAGTGCTCTGTAGTTTCCATCTACAGAATATAAATATATCTACACATACAGTATAATAAAACTGTAAAGTTGCCGTGTCCGCACACTGAAGATATTTGCGGGATCTAAGACGAGTAATAGAACACATCGAGATGCTTTTAAAAATTTTTGTCTGTCTGTTTGTCTGCTTGTTTGTGCACACATCACGTAAAAACTACTAAGCAGATTTTAATGGGGTTTTCACAGGTGTATTTGGCCGAGCTTGATGTAACATATAGGCTTTGATTCATCGCAATTGGCCCACAGGAAGAATTAAAAATTAAAATGAAAAACAAACATTAAAAACGCACTTATGAGCGTACAATTAAATTCCGCATGAATCAGCACATCTACTGTAGTATTATACACAGCTATTGCTCATGTCACCTGAATGCTTAACATTCTTGGAGGAAAGTATTATCTGCCCTGTTCCGTACTTATATCTACCGACTGTGACTGACAATAGGAAGAGATCACGACCCTCCCATCCAGAGAACACAGCCAACTGTGCTCCTTGGCTCCTGGGAGCTGCCTGGTTACGTCACTCCACACTTTTCGTCTTACTTCTACTTTGGATTGAATATTTTGTCTTTCAGTACTATGGACGTGTGGATCAAACAGACTGTAGTTGGGGTCAGTAGACCTTTATTTGACATTGTTGTTAATAATAAATAATAATAATCTGTTTTTAATCCTAAATTCTGAGACTCACACTGAGTTTAGTTTAGTTATTTGATTTTTCATCAAATACTGTCTTTTTTTTTTTTTTTCAGAAAATTCTTCAAAATGAAACTTCCATGGGACGGAAGCCAGGAAGAAACTATACAAGATGATTTAGATTTGGATTTGACCTCGAATGCTGTTCATCATGTTCTTTCAAAACAGCAGCATCGTGTAGAGCCCTGGGAAATTTCTCTTAATCCCTAATGGGCTCACTAAAATGATACATGGAATAACATGATATATGACTTTTCAAATGTGAAACGACTTACTTTAATTGTGAAGAGACTTCTAGTGCTCTGTTTCTATCAATAATTGTTATTTAGAGTTAGGATTAATGATGATTAGGAGGAATTTTGACATAACAGAATAACGAGAACACTACTAGCTCCCGAATCATCTGTTGAAGCACATAAAAAAAATGGAAGAGTAGAGCTTGGACCTTAAATTATTATACTTGTTCTTAGATGAATTTTTCATGCACAGAGATTTCAAGGTAACGCTGGATTACCTCCACCCACAGATCCCACATTGGAAGCTCCGTTGATGGGTTTCTGGGGCCCGGCATCTACGTTAGAAGAAGTATAGATAAGGCTGAATGCTACCCCATGGAACCTGAACCCCCCGAGTTATGAAGCTGAGGATACGAGTGGGGAAGGTGAAAAGAATCGACAAGCAGGGTCATCCTCTTCAAAAGACTTGACATGGATATGACACGGTGTGTGTGTGGGTGCGACTCGGGCATGGTGGAAAGAGGCGTGATGATTTGTGTGGGATCTGGATCCAATAGAAGTGCTAGATCTGTGGGAAGTTGAAAAAATGGCTTGAAGTGCTGGACAATTTGATGAGCTTCTCAAAAATAAGAACAAATAATAAGCCAGTAAATTAATAGCTATACAAAGAAGAGCTGTTCAATCCTGATTGTTTCTGTCATCTTTTATGCATCAGAACAAATTCAGTGACCAAATACCGTCAAGTTTTTCTTCCCTAAAAGATAAATGGGAAAGGCTCTCAAGTGCTTCCACACATCTATCATCCCGAGGTCATGAGTTCAAATCCCAGCAGCTTAAGTGGGGAAGGGTGGCATGCTTGCACTCTCAGATCAATCACACTGACATTAGCCAATCAGGGGCTTGGCTATCGCACTTTCCTCTAAGTGAGTTACACCGCCCCAAAAAATGCAATCAGCTGGAGTGAAGTGTCTCAGAGGAAGCATGTGATAACCTTCGCCCTCCCTGGTTGGTAGCTGTCACTTAATGGGAAAGTGCCCTGAAGACATGTGGGAGATGGATATGTCTAAAATAGGGAGAAAATGGGGAGAATGGGTAAGACATACTGGTGATGCATTAATGTCTAATGTATACAGCTTCTGAACTAAAATGGATACTCGCTACGAGAAATCATGATTTCATTATATGTTATGCACTGATGACTTTTTAAAATTTATTTATATGTTTTTATATACCTGTGTCAGGTGGTAGATAGGGTGTACCTGTGTCAGTAGTAGAAGGCATGTGTCTCTGTCAGTTGGTAGGACATGTATACCTGTGTAAATGGTAGTGTTTATAGTATTTGTATACTGTGTTAGTAGTAGTTTGTGTGTGTCTGTGTCAGTAGTGTGTCTGTGTCAGTAGTGTGTGTGTGTGCCTGTGTCAGTAGTGTGTGTGTGTGTGTGTGTGTGTGTGTCTGTAGTAGTAGTGTGTGTGTGTGTGTGTGTGTGTGTGTGTGTGTCTGTGTCAGCAGTGTGTGTGTGTGTCTGTGTCAATTGTGTGTATGTGTGTGTCTGTGTCAGTAGTGTGTGTGTCTGTAGTAGTGTGTGTGTCAGTAGTGTGTGTGTGTTAGTAGTAGACTGTGTGTGTGTGTTTGCCTGTGTCAGTAGTAGTGTGTGTGTACCTGTGTCAGCAGTAGTGTGTGTCCCTATGTCGGTAGAGGTTGTGTGTGTGTGTGTGTGTGTGTGTGTGTGTGTGTTTATGTGTGTTTTTATGTGTGCCTGTGTCAGTAGTATAAGGTGTGTAAATCTGTCAGTTGGTAGAACGTGTGTACCTGTGTCAGTAGTAGTGTGTGTACCTGTGTCAGTCATAGTGTGTTTACCTGTGTCAGTAGTATAAGGTGTGTAAATCTGTCAGTTGGTCATAGTGTGTTTACCTGTGTCAGTAGTATAAGGTGTGTAAATCTGTCAGTTGGTAGAACGTGTGTACCTGTGTCAGTAGTAGTGTGTGTACCTGTGTCAGTCATAGTGTGTTTACCTGTGTCAGTAGTATAAGGTGTGTAAATCTGTCAGTTGGTAGAACGTGTGTACCTGTGTCAGTAGTAGTGTGTGTACCTGTGTCAGTCATAGTGTGTTTACCTGTGTCAGTAGTATAAGGTGTGTAAATCTGTCAGTTGGTAGAACGTGTGTACCTGTGTCAGTAGTAGTGTGTGTACCTGTGTCAGTCATAGTGTGTTTACCTGTGTCAGTAGTATAAGGTGTGTAAATCTGTCAGTTGGTAGAACGTGTGTACCTGTGTCAGTAGTAGTGTGTGTACCTGTGTCAGTCATAGTGTGTTTACCTGTGTCAGTAGTATAAGGTGTGTAAATCTGTCAGTTGGTAGAACGTGTGTACCTGTGTCAGTAGTAGTGTGTGTACCTGTGTCAGTCATAGTGTGTTTACCTGTGTCAGTAGTATAAGGTGTGTAAATCTGTCAGTTGGTAGAACGTGTGTACCTGTGTCAGTAGTAGTGTGTGTACCTGTGTCAGTCATAGTGTGTTTACCTGTGTCAGTAGTATAAGGTGTGTAAATCTGTCAGTTGGTAGAACGTGTGTACCTGTGTCAGTAGTAGTGTGTGTACCTGTGTCAGTCATAGTGTGTTTACCTGTGTCAGTAGTATAAGGTGTGTAAATCTGTCAGTTGGTAGAACGTGTGTACCTGTGTCAGTAGTAGTGTGTGTACCTGTGTCAGTCATAGTGTGTTTACCTGTGTCAGTAGTATAAGGTGTGTAAATCTGTCAGTTGGTAGAACGTGTGTACCTGTGTCAGTAGTAGTGTGTGTACCTGTGTCAGTCATAGTGTGTTTACCTGTGTCAGTAGTAGTGTGTGTACCTGTGTCAGAAGTAGTGTGTGCACCTGTGTCAGTAGTAGTGTGCACCTGTGTCAGTAGTAGTGTGTGTACCTGTGTCAGTAGTAGTGTGTTTACTTGTCTCAGTAGTAGTGTGTGCACCTGTGTCAGTAGTAGTGTGTGCACCTGTGTCAGTAGTAGAGTGTGTACCTGTGTCAGTAGTAGTGTGTGCACCTGTGTCAGTAGTAGTGTGTGCACCTGTGTCAGTAGTAGTGTGTGCACCTGTGTCAGTAGTAGTGTGTGCACCTGTGTCAGTAGTAGTGTGTGCACCTGTGTCAGTAGTAGTGTGTGCACCTGTGTCAGTAGTAGTGTGTGCACCTGTGTCAGTAGTAGTGTGTGCACCTGTGTCAGTAGTAGTGTGTGCACCTGTGTCAGTAGTAGTGTGTGCACCTGTGTCAGTAGTAGTGTGTGCACCTGTGTCAGTAGTAGTGTGTGCACCTGTGTCAGTAGTAGTGTGTGTACCTGTGTCAGTAGTAGTGTGTTTACCTGTGTCAGTAGTACAAGCACAACATTATCAAGCAATCAGTTTTAAACTACATGACCTTCCTTACTGGCACAACCAGGCAATAAAATGTTGTGTAACTGTTATATAGCTGAGAAAGTTTGTCCATTCAAAAGAAAATGAAAGTTCTGCTCAGAGTGAGGTATGAAAGAGAAGAGCTGGAGAAACTTCTAGAACTGAATTAAAACCACCAACTGGTGAGCAACTCCAAACTTCCTGTCTTACTTTTGTGTCGTATTGTGTATTCTGTCTTTTGGTAGCATGTAGAGCAAACACAGTGCAGTTAGACTCAGTAGACTTATATTTAGAGTTGTTTTTATAATGACTGTTGCAAACAAAGCTTCATGTGGGGGAACAAACTGGGCAACCTGCCCTGGCACTGAACCTTGAACTGTAATGCTGTTTATCATGTTGATGCGTATTTAGTCAAAACCTTGGGAATTTTCCTGCTAAAGTAAAAATGACCCAAGGAATAACAGGATACATGACTGTGCCATTGTGAAACCAAGCCAGGTTGTGTGTGAAGGACTTTTCAGGCTCCATTTCTCTCAGTAATACTTGTATTAATTGCTATTTCTGATTATGATTAATGACAGTGTTGAGAGTATGGAATATTCCGGCCACAGATCATATATCATGTTCCACGGCACGACGCTGAAAGCGGCGCAGAAGATCAAGCGTCACGGTTTCATCCGTTCCTCTGACGGGATGCTGGGGCCCGGCGTCTACTTGAGCAGGAGTAAAGAGAAAGCTCTACGCTACCCTCTGAACTCTGAACCCGGGGACGGACGCGCCGTCATGAAGCTGAAGGTACGAGTGGGGAAGGTGAAGATAATCGACAGGCAGGGTCATCCTCTTCAGAAGACTTGGCATCAGAATGGATACGACACGGCGTGGGTGCCGCCAAACTGCGGCATGGTGGAAAGCGGCCTGGAGGAAGACTGCGTCTGGGATCCGGATAGAATAAAAGTGCTGGAAATATGGGACGTTGAATCAACAGCCGAGGACGACTCGACGTGCTCGGAGTGCGCGATTATTTGAAGAGGTTCTGCCGTCACTCGCGGACTGATGTAATATTTTCCTTTGTCCTCTCTACACTATATTCAAACTCTGGACTAGTCATGTTATTTTGTTCTGTTAGACCTTTTGTTCGGTTTTCTATCACCTGTTTACACGTCACATTTTTTTTATGTCACTGTGTGGCGTAATTAACATCGTTACCCTGATTCTAGTGTGTGTGCGGGACAGGGGACATTTTAAAGGTAAACGAAAAAATGAAAGGAGAAACTGGAAAAAGTAAACTCTGTAGGAGTTCTCTCTTTATAATATTATGTGCTTAGTAAAATGTATAGGGGGTGATGAGAATTACAGTGTCTTGCTGTGTTATTTTAGTACAAATTTACTACAAACTACTAATATATCAACTATATACAACTTTTACAAATCCACTGATCAGCCATAACATTATGACCACCTGACTAACCTTGAGAGTTCCTCCTCCTGTAACCGAAACACTAATGCACTGTGTCTCCTGACTTTCTACCAGAACCAGCTTAAACCTCTTTCTCAGTTTGAGCTACTGTACATTAGCGGTCCCGTTGGATCGGACTGCACGGGTCGGCCTTCACTCCCCACGCGCGTCACTGGGCCTTGGCCGTCTATGACTCTATCACGGGTTCGCCGGCTTTCCTTCCTTGGATCTCTTTTGGTATGTCCTGACCACTGCAGACTGGGAACATCCCTAAAGAGCTGCAGTTTTGGAGTTTTTCTGATCCATCACATCACCCATCACAATCTGGCTCTTCTCTCAGTAGCTACAGTTACATTATCTCATTACAGTGGCGCCTGGAAGTGGGTGGGATATATATATTCGTTAACAAGTGAACATTTTGTCCCTGAAGTTGATGTGTTGGAAGAAAAAAAAAAAAAAAAAAAAGGGAAAGTGTAAGGATTTGATCGACTGACAAGGCCAGACTGTGATGGCTAGACGACTGGATCAGGGCGACTCCCACACTGTGGTCCAACTTTCTATCCTTATGAGCACACATGAGTGGCAGCTCTTTACCAGAAACTCCACCTTTGGGAACTTTGAACGTTCAACGTCCACGTTATAAGCGTACAAGGCTAAGTTTCACTTGCTTTCACTCTCAAGGTCAGCTTTCAGTCACAAAGATAACATTCCCGTGCCGGTTTAGCTTTTGCTGGCTAGATTAGCTTTTGCTCGAGGTCACTGTTAACTTGCCCCTTTAGTAGCTCTGTTTCTGCTCACTAGACCTCAATAACCTGAGTTAGCCTCTGCTACAAGTGAACGCTACAGGTGTTCAGCTCTAAAGACGTGGTAACGGACACGACACTGCAAGGTTGTAAACCAGCTCGAGCTTTCATTATCTGTAATATGAGCAGTGATGAGTCACAGCAGGAAAGCACCGCGTCAAGGGACCAAAATAAAAGCACACTACATTCCTCACTTAACAATGGACTGGAAAAAGGCCGCAAGATGTAAAATGCCAGATAAAGATCCGAAACCACATGGTAATTATCATCATATAAAGGAGCAGCCTTTTTATTTGTTCATAGTTTATTTAACACCTTTTATAGTTTTCATTTTTTACGTTATTGCAGCTATAAACACCATGTCGTTTCCTCAACGGCCGCGTTTTCACTCTCTTAAAGTCAATACGACAGAAATCAGCTGGTCGTGTTACTGTGAAACGTGTAAATCAAATGTAAAGTTTACAAAGTGCTGATAGAGGATAAACATTAGGTGATGATGAGAACTTTAGGAACTGATGTGTGCATGAAAAAGTCAATGAAGCAGTCATGGGATGGATGGATAGATGGAGACATGATGGATAGACAGTGGGAAGGATGGAGATGGATGGAAAGGTAAAGGAATGGATTGATGGATGGATGACTTGAGCAACACACAATGAAAGGTGATAGAAGAATGAATAGATGGTGATGGATAGCTGGATGTGCTGATAAATTGAGGCAGTGGACAGACTGTAAACAGGATGGAGAGATGGATGGAAGAATGAATGAATGAACACAGGATGAATAGATCATAAAAATAGATGGTAAAAAGAATGGATGGATGGATGAAGGGATGGTTTGATAAATGATTATGTTTATGCTTGGAGCAACACAAAATGGATTGGCAGAAAAAAAAAAGTAGTGGATGGATGAATCAAAACATGATGGACAGACAGAAGAAGATGAATGGAAAAATTGAGCTACAAAGTGGATGGATGGATAAAACGCTGAATTCATTAATAAACATATTAATGAACATATGTTGGATGGATTATAAAATGGATGGATGGATTTGACAAAGCAACACATGGTGGATTGACTGAACATATGGATAGATGGTGGGAAGGACGGAGATGGAAAAGTAGATAAATGTGTTGAAGGATGGATAAATTGGACACAATGTATGAATGAATGAAGAACCACGTGATGGACAGATGATAAAAATGAATGGATGGACAGAGCAGTACATGATAAGAATGGATGGATGGATGGATTGATGGTAGGAATGGAAGATGAATGATGGACGGCAGATTAATAGATGCATGAAATGGAAGGAGAGGTAGACTAATAGATAGATAGATAGATAGATAAAAACTTTATTGATCACCAAAGGAAATTCCAGGAATGTATGGATTGAATGTATGGAATGTATGGATAAAGAGATATATGTGTATTCAGCCTCACATTCCATTTAGTCTTCACTTCCTCTTCCGGTCCTCTTTTCTTTTTATCTCTTGTCACTCATCCGGCAATTCTTCAGCCACCTTTCAGGCCGTTGCCACGGCTATGTGACCCGTCATCTCAACATCTCCCCCTCTCTGTCTCACTGTTGTTAATAGCCTGACCTCTGTGTGTGTGTGTGTGTGTGTGTGTGAGTGAGAGAGACAGAATGGTACGTCCTCCCTCTTTATCTGAGCTTCGTTCTAATTCACCCTCCATCTGTCTGTCTCTCTGCTTCTCAGTCTCACCTTCAGTAAAAGGCTCCCAGTCGTAAACGCGGCCCATGAACTCTTTAGTGTTGAACACGGCGCACTGCTCGGCTCGGGGGTCCACCTGGGACCCGGGACACGCCTGCGGAGGGAAAGCGCCAGAATGAGTGATCACTGTAAAAAAACATCTGTTTTAGAATAATAATCTGGATTCTGATTGGTCGGAAGGTGCTGATGCATTTTCTGTGAGCACGGTTAAATAAAATGGGGATAAAATGATAACAGCTGATATAAAGAAAATGAGAAACAGAATACGTGGACAAATGTACCACGAGAGAGAGAGAGAGAGAGAGAGAGAGAGAGAGATTTATGGAGGAAAAGTTAAATAACTGGGTGAAAAGATGAGTTATGAAATACAGTAGGAGGAAAAATGAGGTGAAGGGAGAGAAAAAACATACAAAAGAGAGAGAGAGAGACTGTACAGAAATGTCTGTATCCTTTATATACAGTATATATATATTTTTTTCCCTATTATTATTCTATTTTAAATATATCTACTGTTATTCTTCTTCTGACTTATTTGTGAGTTTTGCCAATACGAATGTAACTACGTGTCATACCAATAAAGCACCTTTAAATCTTGAGACAGAGAGACAGAGAAGGGAAGACAAGAGAGAGAGGCTGAAAAAACGAAAGAGTGAGTGAGAAAGAACGACAGAGAAGGAGCAGCAGAGAGAAGGAGAGAGAGTGAGACAGAGAAAGAGAGTGAGACAGACAGAGAGACAAAATGAAAACAAGAGACACAGATAAAGACATGATGATAAAGGTAAAAAGGAATAGTGAGATGGAGACAGACAGACAGGAAGTCAGATAGACAGGTGGCGAGAGACAGAGAGATGGTCGGAGATAGAGAAAAGAAAAGAGACAGAGAGAGAGAGCGAGAGAGAGAGAGAGAGAGAGAGAGAGAGAGAGAGCGAGAGAGAGAGAGAGAGAGAGAGAGAGAGAGAGAGAGAGAGAGAGAGAGAGAGAGAGAGAGAGAGAGAGAGAGAGAGAGAGATTTAGTTACAGCTACACTATATAACTGAGGATTTAGTCGCCATATGGAAGTAATAATAAACCTGGAATCACACAGTTTGTGTAAAAAATTTTTGCCGGAGATGGACTGAAAAATACAGAGAGAGAGAGAGAGAGAGAGAGAGAGAGAGAGAGAGAGAGAGAGACTGACGGAGGACGACTGACAGGTGGAAGAGAGACTGAGGTTTAAGTCAAAAGTTCAGAAACTCATAAAAGAGCCAAGAATGTGAAATACAGCAGCGGAATAAAGGAATGTTTCAGACTGGAAAGCAAGCACACACACACACACACACACACACACACACACACACACACAGACAGACAGACAGACAGACAGGAAGCCGTCTCCGAGGACTCGTAGATAAATACAGACGTAATAAAAAATAAAATATACTGAACCAGTGATGGAGATAAAGTGGACACCCGCGCTGCAAATGTCATTTGCATGTAATGCAAATTACATGCAAATGTCTGATTGAAATAAAACACACTGTACAACACTGTACAACACTGTCACTAACACTAACGCCAGCGCAGGGCCGCGTCCCAAACCGCACAGCGCTGTGTGACACCATGCGGTCAGCCAGCTGGGCTAATTTGTGGTGTCTTATTATTGTGCACACTATTTAGTACAGTAGTAGTGTGAGGTTTGGGACGCAGCCATGAGACTGACTCAAACACAAACACACACACACACACACACACACACACACACACACACACAGTACAGTTTTCTATCTAGCAAGCAGTGTTGAAGCTGAAATTTCTCCCTCTGGTAGTGTCACAAACACATCAAATAGTGCACTAAAATTCACACTGAATAGTACACACTGCTGTAATGGTAACCTCCGTTTTATTTAGAAAAAATATACAATACAGTAAGATTCCATTTGGGACACAGCCATATTAAATAGATTAAATAGATTGCTTAGAAATTTACCATGACAACAGGGTGTGTGTCTGTGTGTGTGTGCTGTTATAATATATACAATTTATATGTACAGTGGAACCTTGGATTATGAGCATAATTAGTTCCGGAAGCGGGCTCTTATTCCAAAACACTCGTAAACCAAATTTATTTTCCCCATATATAATAATGAAAACTCAAATTATTCGTTCCACAGCTCAAAACAATAAATACATCAAAATAATTAATACCATATATAAAATAAAAATAAAACAAATTAACCTGCACTTTACCTTTTAAAAAAAGTAAAAATAAATCCTGACAGATAAGTGTTTCCGTTTGTGCGCGCAGACGCCGTGTGTGTGTGTGTGTGTGTGTGTGTGTGTGTGTGTGTGTGTGTGTGTGGAATTAGGCCCTTCCCTCACTTCGTCTTACGCAGTAAAACTCCTCCTCCCTCCCCCCACCTCGCAAACCGCTTTACTCGCAATCCGAGGTTCCACTGTATACTATAAATAATACACATATACATCCTGTTGTCATGGTAACCAAGCACTGGTATCTATTTAATTCCCATTAAAGGGCGCCAATACTTTTGATTCGCTAATCCTGCTGGCTTGCTAGGTGCTAACACAGGTGGTGGCATACTAGCGCGACACCTGCTTTAACACACACACACACACGCACGTATAACCCGACGACTCAATCAGGTCTCATTACTCAGAGAGGCCTCGACTCAGCGTGTGAGCTTGGTGTTGGGTTCCCACACACACACACACACACACACACACACACACACACACACACACACACACACACAGAATTGTCCTCAGAAAATGAGTGTGCTGAGAACTTGTGCTGACCAAAAACCAGCTGTCTCTCTCTTTCTCAGACACACACACACACACACACACACACACACACACACACAGTGCATACCTATCAGCAGTGGGCCTCTTATAGTTTATGCTAAACTGAAATATTTACACTGATCACACACACGCACACGCACACACACACACACACACACACACACTTGTAGGATCTGAACTGTTTTCTTTGATAGGACAATGAACTTGTCTGTGTGTGTGTGTGTGTGTGTGTGTGTGTGTGTGTGTGTGCGGTTTATTTTACATATGTGTTAGCGCACAAATTCTTCTACACCTTTGGAGAG
>JAAGKR010001455.1:0-100316 GCA_011419295.1 Clarias macrocephalus
TATAGTTAATCAATGTTATTCGATTTGCCTGCTGGTGGGGTTAGTTTTGTGGTTGCTCCATGTAAATTCTGCATGCATATCTACCTTTCCCTGAGAAACTAAGTAAACTCAACACCAACCTGGCTATATACTCCTAACCATGATGTTAATATTTGAGGAGCTAAACGAGCCAGGGAGAGGCTGAATGGATAATTTCTTGAATTGATGATTGAATTATCTATGCAATTACTTCTTTAACTCAGTGGACTAACCTGTCCTTAGAACGCAGGGACTCCATTTGGTGCTCCCCATAGCTCCATAATACTGACAGGTAACAAAGTAACAGACAGCAATATGAATGCAGATGCACTTGCTCCACAGAGAAAACACCTTGATCCTGTGATAAAATATTTCTCATTTGAGTTGCCTCTTGACAGTTGACAGTTATCATCCACAGGGCATGAGAGTTCACTGAATAGGGTGATGAGCATGACCATGATGTAAATAATATCCTGTGGGTTACCAGCAGTCAGTCTTATACGGGAGATTCTCTCTAAAACCACCATAAGACATAAGCATCATCCACAGTACACAGAAGCTGTTCTGGTGGCTAATAGTGGCCCAACACCATGCTATTCGGATATTAGAGTTTAAGTTTGTGTTAAGATTTGTCACCCATGTGTCAAAATTAAAGTCAGCTGGGTCACATCTGCATAACATTTGAGAACAGGTAAGTTTATTTATATACTGTTGTGTCAATACCTTAGGCTGGAATGCTAGGTTTAGCTATGGCATAAAATGTTTAGACTCTGTGCCGCAGTATATTGCATGTTCAACACGTTGCGAACTCTAATGTCTCAGGCCATGTCCACACGTAGCTGGGTATTTTTAAAAACTGAGATTTTCCTCTGTGTTTTGGCCTTTCATCCACATGCAAACAAGTTTTGGTCATTGAAAACTTCTTCAAAGTAAAGTAAAGATTTTCCAAAACTACATGCTATACACAAAACTCTGAAGACACAGACCTATAGACTGCAGTTTTGGACAAGAACCGATTGGACTTCTACGCTGTAATGACATTTTGTCTAGGCTTCTGATTGGCCCCCTGTTGATTAGAGAGGCTCCTGACAGCACTTAACAGGGCGTTTTGCATGTTCATCTGGACAAAGATATTTTAAATACGTATTTCATGTGGACAGAATTATAAAAAAAAAATGTAAATAAATACCTGGCTACGTGTGGACATGGCCTCATAAACCATTTTACAAATTATATGTAGATGCAAAAGGATGTACAATATTTAATCGCAAAATTTAGCAGTTTCTCAAATATGCCTAGAAATAATCAACCACTTTCCTTGTTAAAAGGAATTTTTTTTTGTTTGTTAGGCCATCCTTATCAAGTAGGCGTAGGCCATAATTTTGAATGATCAGCTGTCCAGGCATCCCACTTCGGTTTGCCCATCCATTGTCCACTCTCCCCCATTCTCCTGGATAATTTTTTTTTTTTTTACAACAATGGGTGCCATTTCCCCTTGCAATGCTTATACAGTATGGGTTAAGGGCCCATACCTACCTGATCAGCAACCCAGAACTTCACCTGCCTGAGCCACCACTGCCTCACAACATAATTGGATTTCTCAGTTATATTCAGTTTAACAAATATCGAATAAATGAATCGTCACGTGAATACATCATTTTCAAATTTAAAACTCACTAAATAATAAATATAATAAATAATACTTACTAAATATATAATTTTATGTACATACCAAAGGATGCATTTATCTGAAACCTCAATATTTTGCAGTTTGCAAGATCAGCTAATCAGCTTATTTATTTATTTATTTATTTATTTACTTTTTAATAAAAAGTGAGTCATGGTGGTAAATCAACACAATTTTTCATATTTTTACAGTTGTTTTATGTTAAATATTATTAAGATATTCCAGAAAGCATGGAGCATGCATACAAGTCATAAATAACTTTGTATAACATTTTGAAATATCTGTTTGCTTGTCTTATAAAGTCATCCACTAGGACTTATAAGAAAGCATGTTTACTGATCTTTCATACAATTTATGTGTTTTGTATTTTTCTGGAGTTATCCTGAAGAACTGATGTCAGGATGCAACACATGTTATGGATGCAAGTGAAATCATTTGTGGAGTTTAATAATGACTAACGTAAGTACCAGTCGTTGACAGTTAAATCAGTGATATTATTATTTCAGGTTTAAGCCCACGTACATGTCTGCCTTTCTTTCGGTACAGCAAAACTCTCTGCCTAACTTATTAATACAAAGAGATGAAACATTGTAAGAAGAATCTTACACCTTGTTTATGCTAAGTTGTACTTTTGTCATCAGCCAAATACACTCACAGTTCAGTAATCGGCGAGTGAACCACAGATGAGAAAGCAAAATCAATAAAAAAAAGTTTTGTCTTAAATTACTCCAGCGTGTTAAAATTCTTGTATACCACTTAAAATATTAACTAATCCCAGTAAAAATATTCAGTTGAAATTTTCTAATTAATATCTACTGGTGTAAGTGTTTAGTAGCTTATTTTGAAGTAGATTATTAAATCTGCCACATAACTGTTCATAACATCACTTCTACTCACCATTTTGATTTCAGTGCAGGTTAAACGTATCCAGGCAGATATCCAAATACTGCAAAAATTTCATTGAGGTGATTCATTTAAGATGCGCCCACAGTTTGATGCAAGCGCAGTGTGCTGTCAAAACAAGCAGTTTATAATCTGGCAAACGTCAGGCAAACACCAAAGGGCTGGCAAAGTTTAATTCAATTCTGTCTAGCCAGTTTTGCGTATTGCTGTGACAAAATTCGTCTGGACATACATACAAGCATACAGACGTACATGCACACATACATACAGTAGATACTGACGGACAGACAGACAGAAAATTTTGGACTAGTTTCAGGTTCCCCAATGTATGAAATGTATATATATATTGAAAGAACGATTTCTGACCAATGTACAGACAAACGTTTTTTATTCATATAGATAACCTCCTAATCCAGTGCTTCTTGTCTAATCAGAAATCAATTAATTGTTTGACTGTTTGACTGTAACTTTGACTGTAACGGTTATATAGCATTTTCCCATTGTAACATTGTCAAAATAGGCTGAACACAATATGTACAAGGATGAAAATTCAACATTGGTTGTCTCATGACCAGTCGATTGAGGTAGGATGCATTAAATCAGTAGAAGCCCATAGAAAGGCACCTTTTTCCACAAATGTGTCAGGTTTTACCAAATATGTCTACAGTCGTGGCCAAAAGTTTTGAGAATGACACAAATATTAGTTTTCACAAAGTTTGCTGCTAAACTCCTTTTAGATCTTTGTTTCAGTTGTTTCTGTGATGTACTGAAATATAATTACAAGCACTTCATACGTTTCAAAGGCTTTTATCGACAATTACATGGCATTTATGCAAAGAGTCAGTATTTGCAGTGTTGGCGCTTCTTTTTCAGGACGTCTGCAATTCGACTGGGCTGCTCTCAATCAACTTCTAGGCCAAATCCTGACTGATAGCAACCCATTCTTTCATAATCACTTCTTGGAGTTTATCAGAATTAGTGGGTTTTTGTTTGTCCACCCGCCTCTTGAGGATTGACCACAAGTTCTCAATGGGATTAAGATCTGGAGAGTTTCCAGGCCATGGACCCAAAATTTCAACGTTTTGGTCCCCGAGCCACTTAGTTCTCACTTTTGTGCTCCATCATGCTGGAAAATACATTGTTCTTCACCAAACTGTTGCTGGATTGTTGGAAGAAGTTTCTGTTGGAGGGTGTTTTGGTACCATTCTTTATTCATGGCTGTGTTTTTGGGCAAAATTGTGAGTGAGCCCACTCCCTTGGATGAGAAGCAACACCACACATGAATGGTCTCAGGATGCTTTACTGTTGGCATGACACAGCACTGATGGTAGCGCTCACCTTTTCTTCTCCGAACAAGCCTTTTTCCAAATGCCCCAAACAATTGGAAAGAGGCTTCATCCAAGAATATGACTTTGCCCGAGTCCTCAGCAGTCCATTCGCCATACTTTTTGCAGAAGATCAATCTGTCCCTGATGTTTTTTTTGGAGTGAAGTGGCTTCTTTGCTGCCCTTCTTGACACCAGGCCATTTTCCAAAAGTCTTCGCCTCACTATGTGTGCAGATGCGCTCACACCTGCCTGCTGCCATTCCTGAGCAGCTCTACACTGGTGACACTCCGATCCCGCAGCTGAATCCTCTTTAGGAGACGATCCTGGCGCTTGCTGGACTTTCTTGGATGCCCTGAAGTCTTCTTAACAAGAATTGAACCTCTTTCCTTGAAGTTCTTGATGATCCTATAAATTGTTGATTTAGGTGCAATCTTAGTAGCCACAATATCCTTGCCTGTGAAACCATTTTTATGCAACGCAATGATGGCTGCACGCGTTTCTTTTCAGGTCACCATGGTTAACAATGAAAGAACAATGATTTCAAGCATCACCCTCCTTTTAACATGTCAAGTCTGTCATTCTAACCCAATCAGCCTGACATAATGATCTCCAGCCTTGTGCTCGTCAACATGACGATTACTGAAATGATCTCAGCAGGTCCTTTAATGACAGCAATGAAATGCAGTGGAAAGTTTTTTTCGGGATTAAGTTAATTTTCATGGCAAAGAAGGATTATGCAATTCATCTGATCACTCTTCATAACATTCTGGAGTATATGCAAATTGCTATTATAAAAACTTAAGCAGCAACTTTTCCATTTCCAATATTTATGTACTTCTCAAAACTTTTGGCCACGACTGTACATTACGTTTAGAATTGATTTCAAACATGTTTCATTTTTGATGTTTATTGGAAAATCAACAGGTTTACTTTTTGCCCTGTTTAATAAAAATCTTGAGTTATTTTTTTACTTACTTTGTTAAAATAATTGCAAAAACATTTATTTAAAGCACTGCTCTTCCAACATGCAACATTTGTAACTCTACAAATTATTAACTCCTTATTAGCTTACTATTATACATGTTCCAAACTATTATGCACATAATCTTCTTTAAATTTTAAGTCTTTTAAGGATTTTACTATATTATTATGTGGATGTTACATAAGCTAATATATTAATATTGAAATATTCAAAGTTTCATAGACTCAATAAATGAGTTGCTTGGTCTGTTATGTTTTATGTTTTTATTTTTTTAGAAATCACATTCCAAATAATTATGCATAATGCAATAATGTATTATACACTCTGATTGGGTGACAATAAATGCAAATAAAAAATATTTCATTTGCTGCATAGGATTTTGCATTGTCATACATGATATTCATTTTTGGAAGGCACAAGTATTCCTTTTTACCATGGCAGAAAATGATCATTTATGAACTCCACATATCTTGCAGAAATCATTGTGATACCCTGAGGGAGCTCCTAACCCAGTCCTGGCCTTCTTCAGAGAGGTTACTAGACCAGGGCAGACTTCCCGGCACCAGTGGGCCTAAAAGCCCCTTCTAAAATGTGGTTATTTGAACACAGATAACTATCCAGTCTTCTTCAACATGACCTCTTTTGACTACAAATCTCCACCAATCCCCTCTTGACTGAGGAAGTAATAAATCCTAGGACATCTTCAAATAGAAAAGAAGCCCCCTGCTACGAACCTCACATAAGACTCAACATAGACACCAGTGTTGCTGAGAAAATTAAGCAAATGAAATATCAAAAACATTATCATTTTTTTGTGTTAGAAATACCAATATCATCAAATGCCTACAAGCAAAACTATGGAGAACTGCAATTCCCAGCTTACCCACTCCTGATCTCCAGAATACTGATGAGACTCACCATCAGTGGTGATCGCCCCAGTCCATTATTTTCCACTAAAGGAAAGGGCCATTAAAGGAGTTCCTGTGAGGTGTAAACTTAAGTTTTTGTATTGGTTATAATGATTCTTAATGCTTCTTCATGATCTTGATCTAATTTGCTGCCACAAAATTGCACATTTAAATGACCACAAACAAAGCTGCAGGCTGATTTGTACATTATGAGATAAAACTGTGGGATGTGGGTTATAGTGTTTTGAATAATCACAAAATTTACACAGGGAACAATTTTGTATAGATATTTCGCTGTTTATGCTTTTTTAACACCCTTGTGACTCACAGGAAGCATGTTGTTGTTGGGTTTCTTTCCTGCAGCAATTGAGTTATCTCATTTTGCCGTCAAAGTAAAAACAGGTTTGGAGTGTTTTGTTAATTCATTAAAACTATAGACTGAAATATCCTACAGTATTTACATAAGTCCTCAGACCCTTTGTTATGACACTTGAAATTGAGCTCTGGTATGTCCTACTCCTATCAGAGGTCCTTCAGATGCTTCTACAAATTAACTGGAGTCACCTTTGCTTTTAAGTTGGATTTACGTCCAATTTAAATAAATTGCACATTCACTGGTCAAGGCAAGCACCTGTTTATATATCTCACAGTAGATGGTACACAGTAGGTCGGGTGAAAGCAAAGTTATGATATCAATAGAATTATCTGCAGAACTGCAAAACAGGATGGTGTAAAGACACATAACTTCCTGGTTAAAGATCTGGGGAAGGATACAAGAAAATGTCTGCAGCTTTGAAGTGGCCCAGAGCCATTCTTAAACGGAAATGATTGAGAACAACCAAAATCTTCTCCAATCTGCCAACTAGTTAAACTGAGTAATCGGGCCTCAATCAGCCAGGTAATCAAAACCAAGTGTCACTATAAATAAGATCTAGAGTTCCTTCGTGGGAGAAAGAGGCTCTGAAGGGCACTCAGATCATGAGAAGCAAAATCCTCGGATCTGACACCAAGATTGAAATGTTTTCACACAATTCCCCATGCCATGTGTGCCGGAAATCAGGCACTGCACATCACCTCATATATCATTCCTATAATCAAACACAGTGGTGGCAGGATCATACTGTGGGGATGTTTTATTTTTGCTACTGGGACTGGGAGAAGTCAGAATAAAGGTTAAATGGATGCAGAAAAATATAGTAGAGATCACCAAGAAATCACCAAGAAATCACAGCGTCTTCTGAGCCGGAAAAACGCAGGAGTGGATCCAGACTCTGTGAAAATCCAGACCTGAACCCAATCGAGAATATCTAGGGAACTGAAAATGGTTGTGCACTGATGCTGCCCATTCATCCCTTTTGAGCTCAAACTATTCTGCCAAGAAGAATCGTAAACAACAACAAAAAAAAAGTGTTCACTTGAGTGAACACTTGAGGCAGACATTGCTGCCAAAGGTTCTTTAAGTACTACGTGAAGGATCTGAATACTTATGTACATGGTATATTTGAGACTTTATTTATCTTTTTTTTTTTTTTAATAAAACACCTGGTTTTACTTTGTTGTAGATAATAGTGTGTAGAATGAGGGAGAAAAGATTTGAATCTATTTGAAAAGGTGTGAAACAACAAAATGTGGAAAACTTGAAACTGTTTCTGCTGTTATTTAAACTTCTTGAAATTCTGCATATAATTTAGTATCATATAAACTATATTCTTTCTTTAATTAACTACTTACTTAAAGTTACTATTTACTACTACTAATTTCCTCTAAAATAGCAATGCATCACAAAAATAAATAAATAAAAAGAATATTATGGAAAATAGTTATTTTTTATAATTGAATTCAAAAAGTGAAACTCATAG
The DNA here is from genome assembly GCA_011419295.1 of Clarias macrocephalus. Lineage (NCBI taxonomy): Eukaryota > Metazoa > Chordata > Actinopteri > Siluriformes > Clariidae > Clarias > Clarias macrocephalus. Next base: position 7,685 of record JAAGKR010001455.1, read on the forward strand.
TCTAAATTAATTTAATGTAAAGTAAAATATTTTAAGCCTTTTTGGTTTAATTAAATGATTATGGTTAACCGCTTATGAAAATAAAAAAGTTGTACATTTCATAAAATAATTGTATTTAAAATTTGAGTAAATTACTATTTGTACAGTATAAACACTATGTATCTCTCAGTCCACACCACCACAATCAAGGGGGTGCTGACTGCTGACTTGACAGTTATCCAGAAGATGATTACTGATGCCCTCAACAAGGATGGGTAGCCATCAGGTCATCGCTGAAAAAGCTGGCTGGAAAGTTGATTGAAAGGGAAAAGCTTCACAATGAGTCAAGTAAGGCTGGAGCATTAAAGAGCCACTCACAGAAGTCTTCAGGAAATGGGCTACAACTGCATCATTCCATCTATCAAGCCATTCCTGAACCAGAGATAGTGTCACAAGTGTCTTCCTTGAGATAAGGAGAAAAAGAACTGGACCATTGCTCAGTTGTTCAAAGACCTCTTGTCAGATGTTAGTAAATGTTGCATATCATATGGAAATCAGGGTCCCAGAGTCTGGAGGAAGAGAGGATAGGCTTGAAATCCAGCATGAAGTTTGGACAGTTGGTAATGATTTGAGGTGCCATGTCATGTGCTGGTGCTTGTCCACTTTGTTTGATCAATTCCAACGTCATTACAGCCATCCACCAGGTGATTTTGGAGCTCTTCATGCTTGCATCTCCTGATAAGCTTGATGTACTGTAGATGCTGATTTCCAGCAGGTCTTAGCAAATGTCCACAGTGCCAAAATGACCACCAACAGGTTTGCTGAGACATTCCTGTGCTTGATTTACCAGCCAACTTGCCTGACCCGAAATCCATAGAGAATCTATGGGGTGTTGTCATATGAGAAACAGAAGGATGCTACTGGAACAACTTGGGGCAGCCTTTTTAGAGTTTAAAAACATTCTAAGCATCCACACAGAGAGCTCATAAATTAGCTTTAAAAATTCTAGCTAGAAGTCCCAGCTAAAGAAAGAGTTAGGACCAATCCGAAAACAACACTGACCAAGGACAAGACAAAAACTTATCTCAGTGAGGGAGCAGGGCTATATATATACTGTATGACCCCATTACTATGTATGACGCATTCTTCTGAAGACTTGGCCAAATTATTAGTAAATGTACTAAAAAAAAATCACTTTCTGCTTTCTTTTACTTCTTTCTGTGACTCTCTCTGTCACCATGCATGCAGGCAGATTTATTATCAGAGACTCATTTTTTCCTTAAATTTTTATTTATACTGTGCTAACATTGCCGCCATGAAAACTCATGTTTTGTCATTAGCCTGGAACAATTTATTTATTCTTTTTATTTTTCATTTACTATATTTATTAGATCCTCCCAGAAGGGGACAAAGGGTAAGGTTCTCCCTCACTGTCTGCTGTGAGTGTGCTCCTCTGTCCCATTTATCAGTCTAGTGCTAATTAACTACATCATGGTTTTTTTTGTGTGTGTGTCTGTGTGTGCGCGTCATTGGGTGCCAGTGCCAGTGCATGACTAGCATGTTAGAGCAGGCCAGGTGGGTTGAGTTAGTTCTCTTATCGGGTCGGAGTGGGTGTGGATCTGAAAAAATGCATAACTACAAAGTGATGAAATAATAATTATGATATAAGCCTTTACTTTGAAATACTATTCAGCTATAATTATTTATACTATAGCCTATTTAGCCTGTTTTACCATAATCACATATATACACATATATATTTATGTGCTTTAATTTATTTTCAGATAATTTTTGTACTTAATCTAGTTGAATGTAAATGGAGAAAAATTTCTCTGCTCTTTGGGTTGTATGTAGCAAACATGGGAGCAAGTACTTCGTCTTCGTCTTTCGCCTTAGTTTTTCTGCCATTTTCCTCTCTGCTTAAGAAACTCCTAAGGCTCCTTACTATTCACTCACTCACTCATCATCTATACCGCTTAATCCTGTATTCAGGGTCACGGGGGGCCTGGAGCCTATCCCAGGAGACTTCGGGCACATGGCAGGGTACACCCTGGACAGGGTGCCAATCCATCGCAGGGCACAGACACACACACATACGCTCCTTACTATTCCTAACAATTTTTGTACATTAGGATCATTTTTAATTGTTAAGGTGTTTGTTGAATAAACAATATCTTTACTAGGAGCTACTCATTAATTTTAAGGAGAATTCTTGGGAAACACCCACAAGCTGATCGCCTTCATGCCATGCCACATTGACGCAGTAATTCATGGTAAAGCAGCCCCGGCCAATTATTGAGTGCATTAATGAACATCCTTTTTAGAAGTTGGTCAATTCTGTATTATACAGAATGTATACAGAAATATTTATTTTATATATATGTGTGTATACACTACTCACAATAAATTAGGGATATTGTGAGAGACTCAGTGAATGTCCTACATACAGTGTTTATTTCACTTCAGACATTTTTGGGATAGGGAGGCAATTGTATTGGGGTGACAGACACACCTCATTTTGTGGTTTCCATGTAATGGTCTCATTGTGTACAGGTGTGCCTTATATTGGGGCCAATACCAAAAGACAACCCTTTTCAATGTAGCATCAATTTCAACATTCTGTGGGTATAAACAGCTGGTATTGTCAGTAAGTCATTCCAAGTTCATCATTCAAACAGCCATGAACACACGACGTCACTTAACGGACGAGCAGCGCCACCTGGCCATGGCGCGCCTTCGGGTCGGAGGCAGGCAGTCAGATGTTGCTCGTGGACTTGGTGTGTCTCAAAGTGTCATTAGCAGACCTGCATCAAGACACAGAACTACTGGCAGAGTTCATGACAGACCCAGGAGTGGAGCCCCACGAGTGACAGACTGCAACGATGACCAGTACTTAAGGACCTATGCACTCAGACATCGTTATGCAACTGCCACACAGCTGCAGGCCTGTTTACAGATGTGAGGAGTACTAGGGTTTCCAGACAAACCATTCGCAACCGATTCCACCGCTTTGGCTTGAATGACAGACGGCCGTTTCAGGTGACTCCACTGACACCGCCAAGACCATTTGCAGTGGGCAGAAACTCATGTGATCTGGAGAATGCAGCAGTGGTCTACCGTCCTGTTCACTGATGAGTGTCGGGTCACTCGTTGGAGAAGGCGAGGTGAGCGATACGCTGAGGTCAACATGGTCCCCAGGGTTTGCTTTGGTGGAGAAGGTGCAACAGTCTAGGCAGGCATCACCAGTCAGCAAAAACAGATTTGGTTATTGCAGATGGCTCAGTCACTGCACGTTCTTACCTCAGAGACTTTCTGTTCATGGATGATAATGCTCCACCACATCGTGGCAGAATTGTCACAGCTCGACTTCAGGAAGTTGAAGTGTCTCATATGGTATGGACATCATGTCCCCTGACCTCAACCCCATAGAGCATGTGTGGGACCAGTTGAAGCAGACACTGGATGATCGTACCCAACCTCCATGTGACCCGGCAGAACTGCGTGTAGCACTTGTGGAAGAGAGACGTCGCTGTCAAACTGTCATTGCAGCAAATGGTGGAAACACCCGCTGCTGACATTGTCAATTTTTGTTATTTGGGGCTATCCTTGTTATTGTTTAAATTTTTGGGGTAATAAATATTAAACTAATGAAAATGGTGTTTCTTCTCATACATGTACATTATTAGTAATACCAAAGGGAACTTTTACTTATTTAATTAAAATTCAGAATAAATAGGAAAAACACTCATGTAAATAACAATATCCCTAACTTATTGCGAGTAGTGTATATATTACATATATTTATATATTACTAAAAAGAAAAAAAAACTGTTAAACACTATTTACAGTAGAGCAGTCAGGTGCAAATCTGACAACTGCACGTTAAGGTGTATTAACAAGGAAAAATGTTGTATAACAATAAGAATATACTGCTTCTAAATTTCTACTATTTATATGATTCAATTAGCACCAATCAGTGTCAGAACCTACACCGGAGGGCTAATCAATGTTACATTCAATGTTACGTTCAGTGTCGCTTTACCTCTCTAGGGTCTGGGATCAATTCCCGCCTTGGGTTCGCGTGCATGGAGTTTGCATGCTCTCACCGTACTTGGTGGGTTTTCTCCCACAGTCCAAAGACATGTAGATAAGGCTTATTGGAGCTCCCAAATTGCCCATAGTGTGTGTGTATGTGTGTGTGTCCTACGATGGACTGGTACCCCGTCCAGGATGTACCCTGCCTTGTACCCACTCTCCTGGGATAGACTCCAGGCCTTCCACGACCCTGTACACAGGATAACGCAGTATAGATGATGAGTGAATGAGTGAGTGAGTAAGGTTAGCTATGGCTGTTAAATTTTATTTCATATTACATGTACAGTATGCTTTCTTCATGAACTCCCACCAGGTCAAACAAAACATTGCATTCTTCTTCTTGTCAAGACAACTTTGACCCATTTTATTTTGCAGCCCTGTAACACTGTTTTGTCATTATCTATTTACTTTACATTTTGCCATTTTTAGGTGGTTGAAAAAACATATTACGTCATAAATGCACATTCGCAGTTCAGATGAGCTCAGGGCTGCAACACAGTCAGAGATACAGCCTCATACTGGTTGGAACAGCCCTCTGAATTGACAAGTTAGGTACAGTGCCTCTAATTTGGATGACAGACTCAACATAAAGCATGGACTAGTATAAGCCAACAACAATAACTGTTTTTAAAGTGGGAAAATAGATAAGGACATCACATTTTCACTTGCCTTATCAGACAAATGCATGAGGCATTTCACCTGCCAGAACTCGGATGTTATTTGCCCCAGGCAAACGATAATGTTGAGCACTGAGTGAGCATGGGTTGCTATGACTGATTTGACCAGAGGGCACAGGGAACACCTGGTGTGAAGTCATGCATTCTAACGAGCTCCCTGGCCAGCAGATTCCTGCTAGGACAAATGCAATTGCAAAGATATGTTTTTGCTACTTACCCTCAATATGCTAAGCTTAAATTTTAGATGGGGTTTTAAAGTAGACAGAACACCCGAGGGGATATTGAAATTTTAACATTTCATGTCAATCCAGCTTTAACAATCCATATTATAGTGTGTTGTGTGCCTGTGTACAGTTGTGATGGCCTTGTGGTTTGTTTACTTACATAAATATACTTTTATACACAGACATTCCAATAATTCTGAAAAATAACGTACAAATGACACAACAAACTTTTGCAAGCCTACATGTAGAAAGTTCTGATCTTACCTGCATTTAAAACCTTCGGGATGAATTTGAATGATGGTTGCACACCAGGACTTCTTGCCAGACCTCAGTGCTTGACCTCAATACTGCTCTTGTGGCTGAATTATCACAAATCCCCACAGCCATGTTCAAATATACTCTTCCCAGAAGAGTGGAGGTTATTATAACAGGAATTATTCATATTTTGATAGAATCCCTAGAGTAATAATTTTACTTTTTTTTTTTCAAAGTAATTTAGTTCCTGAAAAACAATGTATTTAGAAAATTCAAAAATCACATACTGAAGCTGGTTTAAATGGCATTAATATTTTATTATTTTTGCTAAGTTTAAATATAGAATGGCATAGGATTGGTATGGTTTTGTTTTTCATTACATTGGCTTTTGGCACATGAGCCATTTGTGGGCTTGAGCCCTGCTACAGAAACATTCCACATAAGGTAGAGATTTGCCATATCAATTTCAAAAAATGTTAACTTATAGTAGCTGTGCAGTGTTATTGTTTTGGCTATAATGATCTATATGCACTCTTCTTTTGGCAGGTAGTTTAGTGCATGTTTAGAACTTTATCTGTGTGTAAGAACTATGCAGTCATTTTAAGTCCAGGGTATAACTGCATCCAGGCCTTTTATTTTTTGGGTTTAAGTCAACAACTGCACAACTTTCCTGGGCGACTGTTGCTTCAGCAGCACATTAGGGTGGATTAGAGAGGCCATTGGAAGCTCTCAGGAGCAAGAAGGGGGCTGCTGACTGTAGGCAAGAGTGACATATCTCATTTGAAATAGTGCCTCCTGGTGAATTACTTGGGTAGGCACTTGATTAAAAAGAGTGTGTTAGGAGTTCTGACACACTGTTTGACAGTACAGTACCTTAAATGTCATTGGGGTTAGAGGTAATACAGGTGTGTTTGCATATGCTCCAATTCCCTTTTAAATAAACCTCGCTTGCTAGAGACTTTGAAATCAGCCTGTAAGTTACAGCCATTTCAGTGTCCTATCCTTCTGATTTTGATGCACTGTATGAAAGTGAATGTTCTTATTTTTGTGATGTTACAGAGAAGTGTTGGTATTACAGATATAAAATAGGTCTATAAGGTACAGAATACAGAAGTTTTATAACTTCATCGTAAATAGATTATAACTTATAAATATTATAAATAGAATTATTTCTATTTATTTAGTTCTTGCTTTTTTCCTTCACTTTTTAAAACCAACACAAATACAAATGGAATAAAAACTGCATGACAAGTTCTTGTGAAAACAAATCACCTGTTAAAAACAACCCCTTTATTCTGTGACCCAGTATAAACAAACAGCAGCAAATAAAATAATCTATGGTTTGTACAATTTTAATGGTAAGTACTTTGTTGGAAAGCACCATAGACAGAAATAAAGACAGTGTGACAGACAAACAGAGAACAAGGCAGAGAGGCAGAAAGATGACTACAGCACACATACATATATACACAAATCCCTGGTAACAATAATTCTTATTTCTGCACTCATGACTGCATGATCATAAGCCATTCATTCAATACCAAATGAAGCGGGTTGGAAAAGAATACACCAACATGCAAAGCGACAATTATCCACATTAATAAACAGTTCTTATCTTTTTCATTATGTAAAAAACAAGAACAACTCTTAGGAAACATTAGATTTTGCTATTGTTTCCTTATATATAAACAATCTGAAATATACAAAAAGCAGGTTTACATTTTGTTGATCTTTGTCTCAGAACCATTTTAAAGTAGCCTACATTTTACTAATCTCCACCTCACAAAGATTACAAGCTAGATATTATAAGGAATTGATCCCAGATGGCATTAAAAAATGAGAACCAAAATTTCAGCAGCATATTAAGTATAATATATCTAAATGTGTCCATGGCCCTTCTACATGATATGCTGTATTGCCCTTAAGCCATGGATAACTGGTACAAGATAGAAAAATAGAAGTGATGGACTAGGAATAATGGCCCAACACACCCAAAATGGAAATCCCCAGCTTTCTACCCAAAGCAATCATGTGCAATCTCTCACTGCATTAGCATAGCCAGCTGGGAGACAGCAAATATAAGTTAAGGCTTTTTGAGGACCTGAGGAGTTTAAAAACATGTGACGAGGCACACAAAAGGCAAACAGACAGAACATAGAAAAAGACTATGAGATATTAGGAAAGACACACAATGTCTGCTTGTTCCGTGTTTGCAATATGCCAAAATCTGATGATCAAATGGGAGCTAACAGAGGCTAATTGAAAGACAATGGTCTTTAAGGATGGCTGCCTTTACAAGCAGCACAGTCAGAATTTGTTCATACTCCTAGTTATTCACTTTATCTCCTATTCCTTTGTTTCTTTCCTTCAGAAAGAAATTCAGTGCAACGACTGAGGTGGAGTGAATGTTTAAGAGCTCAGTGGACTGTGTAGGTTCTTTATAGACCTCACCAAAGGCTAACACCTCTTGCTTTAATCAAATAGTAAAGTCTATTTGATTTGTTTGTTCAAAAATAAAACAACAACAACAACAAAAAAAAAGATAGTCATGACATACAAAATATGCGCACTTCCTTTCAGTTTTTGAGTACTATCAGCTTTGGTAAATTCAAGACCAGCCATCCTGTTTTTAACAGAATTGCAAACTGCAAATCAAGTTCATTTTTCTTTTCCTCTCAGAGTCTCCTTTTCCAAAGGAGAAGGTATCGTTTGAGGCATGCGGATTGCGCTGCGTCATAAGGACGTCCGGGCTGTGAGTGACAGAGCTATTGTGCTGAGGGCTGAGAGGGTGGATACGCTGGATGCAGATCCAATTGCATTGGGACCTGGAGATAGACATGGATAAGAAGGACATAAAACACTAACAGATGCAAGTGAATGTGAGCAAAACAACAAAAAGCCCTGTTAGCACTTTTTTATTATTAGTTCTTATTGTGGCCTGCAATTAATTTAGCCCCCCACTGCATAAAAAATTAAATAGTTTTCTTCCCCATAGAATTCTGAATGAATTTTTTCCCCAACATTTTCTTCTGGATGATTTGCATTGAGCAACAATACCCCAAATACAAAAATGAAAATTACAAATTTCCTGTTCACTCCTTTTTGTGCCCAGACATAAGCAAAACTGTAGTAATGACAAAGTTGAATAAATTTATACAACTATTTTCGTGTTGTAATTTGTAGTTGCATTTAAATGATAGAATCCGACAGTGTTATGTAACTACAGTATAAAAATATAAGTTTCTTTTCAAAAGAGAAATTTCGCTTTTAAATACATCAGAGTGGCTAGCCTAGACATTTACCTGGACAAATCACTAGGCTTAATTAATTCAATATTAAAGAACAGATTAGAATATGTGTATTAGCAAATAGCTGTAATTTGGGTCTGGAATCAGCCAGCAATGTTGCCAGTAGTGCTGTAGTACTCAAGATTGTTCTTGTCTTGTCTGAGAATCAACTGCAATTTAACTTGGGCCCATCTCAGACAATGCTGACTCAGGATTTTATTTCATAGCTCGGTCAAGACCATAATTGCAGGAATATCACTAATTCACCTTTCATTGTCTGATTTATTTATCATCACCATTACCATTATGTAAAACCTCCTGCTTAAAATGCAACCAATAATTGCAGAAGTTAAGAAGTTTATTACTGTTAATATGGTCACCCCTCCCTGCACTCTCATTTGCTCTCTGAGAAAGTAAATGCAGGAGAAGAAGCTGACTGTCCAGAAAGTAAGTAAAATTTGGCTCCCAAACCACACAGATTTGATCTGCAATGCAATGCTATGATTACTGAGATGGCTGAGACTACATGAACTTTTATCAGCACTACTGGGCCTTGTGGGCAGCAAGCTGTGATGCACTTATTGCCCTGCTGCATTTCTGCTATTTTAAGCTTTTTTTTTTTTTTTTTTTGATGACGATTATGGCTTACCCCCCACCCCACAATAAAAAAAGAACTAGTCTCAAAGTATTTGAATATTTCATTTCTAGTTTGAGAAAAGTTCTATTCATACAGTATAAATCTCTCGATTTAGTACCACAATAGGGAAGACTGTTGACTTGACAATTATCAAGTAAACCTTGAAAGGTGCTGCACTGAACCATATTCATAGAAAGATGACTGGAAGGGAAAGTGTGACAGAAAAAGATGCGCAACAGAGATGAAGACTGTCTGCTTCGAGAACTTGGGACTGGAGTAAGGCTGGAATCAGTGCATCAAGAGCCACCACACTCAGACATATTGAGACATCTACAACTTCTGCATTCTGCTGTTAGTCCACTGTGTTTTAACATGACCAAAGTCAACACAGAGACTTGCCTAGAGATTTTAGACCACTTTATTGTTCTGTCTGTTGACAAGCTTTATGGAGATGCTGAGTTCATTTAGCTAGTACCTTCCCACAGTGCCAAAGCAACCACTAATTGATTTGCTGACCATGATATTATTGTGTTCGTTTGGCTAGCCAACTAATTCCTGCAAGCAATGACCTGCAAGCAACAACCTGGGAGCAAATTCCTAAATGAGCAATGACCAAGTATTGTAGGCATAACTGAACATACATTTATTTTTTTATTGTTGTAATATTTTAGATACTGGGGTTTTTTCATGAGCTGTAAGGTATAGTCATCTAAATGAATAACTGTCATTACACTATGTGCAATGAATGTAGAATGTGTGAGAGTTGTCAATTAAGTTTTTCGATTAAAATCTTTTTCATGATATTCTATTTTTTACAGATGCACATGCTGCATATGCTGTATGTTTCAAGGCAACAGCATAAATAAACAATAGATATAAATGAATATAAAAAAAGGTAAAGTTGAAGTTGTAAATGTACATACACTTAGACTTAGTTCATTAATTAAACAAGAAAAATGTAACTTTTTGGCCATTATTATCTCTGGAGTCAAAAGGGGAAGGCTTGCACCATCCCAACTGTGATGCACAGGGGTGGCAGCATCAAGTTGTGGGGGTGCCTTTCTGCATGATGAACTGGTGCACTTCACAAAATAGATGGGCATCATCAGGAATGAAATTCATGTGGATATATTAAAGCGATGTCTCAAGACATCAGCCAGGAAATTAAAGCTTTGTTACAAATGGCTCTTCCAAATGAACAATGACCTCAAGCTAATTTCCAGAGTTGTGGAAAAATGACTTAAAAACAATAATATTGAGGTATTGGAGGAACCCGCAATCCAATAGAACATTTGTGGGCGAAACAAAAAAAAAAAAAAAAAAGTCTGCCTACAGACCTGACTCAGTTAGACCAGTTCTGTCAGAAGAAATTGGCAAAAATTTTAGCAAAGAAGCTTGTGAAAGGCTACCCAGACACAAGGTAAACAATTTAAAGGCAATATTACAAAATACTAAGTGTATGTAAACTTCTGATACACTACTAAAAGCTGAAATAAATCTTTCTTTCTACTATTATTCTAACAAGTAGTTCCTAATGGACCTAGGTCAGGAAATCTTTTAAGGATTTAATGCACAAAATTGTACAAAACAAAAACGTATTTGGCTAAGGTGTACGTACACAACTACAAAATCACTGCAGTACCATTCCCTTACTTGAGTGAGAGAGCTAGAAAGGTGACAGCAGAGAGAGGAAACTGAGTAACTGTCCTTTATTTGTGTGATACATTTAGTTAGTAAATATTAATTAATTATTATTTTAATTATTTAATTATTAATTATTTATTATTATTATTATTATTATTATTATTGTGCTAATTATGAGTATAAATACACAGATGTAGATCTAATATAAAACTATTTATCTATTCAAACCGTAGTACTTCTGTGTTTTGAGTGGTGTCAACTCTGGCTTGCTCAACATCATCTTTCCAACACTGAGGATTAGACACAAAGAGGAAAATAGACATCCATCCCTTTTTTGTCAGATGAATCATCTTAAACGTGATTTTTTTTTACTTCTCTGTGATGGTAAGAAAATTAACCGGTTTAGTCATATCTTCCCACATATCATATACTTGTACAACCATTTGAAAAACTTGTCATAATGCCCTTTCTGTACTGTGTTAATCCACAAATGTTAATACAATACACAGATTTTACACAGATGCTTTCTTTACATCTTACATCATTATTTTTAAGATTGTTTGTGGAATCTGGACCTTTCAAATTAACTCAAGGATTGCCTATCGTTTGCATGTTTTACATTTAGTCATAAATGCATCATGTTTAATTATATTGAAAATTTGTAATAAATATGCATTGATTAGATTAATTTAATGTTCCACTCATTATAATATGTTATTACTTCCATATAAACAGCTATAGAATAAAAAAATTAACAAACTGTTGTGGTATAAGATGAATAAAAAGCTACTGCTAATGGAAAATAAACAACTCCGCAGTGGAAATGGCTGATTGTGTTGTGCTGTATCATGCAACTCTATTTTTAATTTCTCTAAAACAGCATCTGCTGGTGTGTTTTATTCCTTACTTAATAATTCAGTGATTAATCTTTCAAGAGAATAAGAACTATCGTGATTCAAATGGTTTGAAAGAAGCTGGCTTACAATTTCTTTTTTCCAATAATTTTCCCCTAATAAGGATTTTTCTAAAACTATAGGGAAACACATACCAGATATTCTGGGGATTGTGATTTGTTTGCTGCTGCTGCCCTCTCCTCCCTCTCCAAAGGGCTTGATCTGAATGATGTATTCTTCATCCGGAGGCAGTGACAGCTCCACTGATGTAGTATTGGTCTCCATCACTCTGGGACGACTGTGTCTGTTTTGCTTGTACAAAACCTAAAAACAAATTGCAAGAGTTAATTGAAATCTGGAAATTCAGCAAACTGTAAAAAATACCACATAAAACACATAAAACAGGTAAGCTATTTTTTTTTTTACAGTCTTTTCATGTAAGAACAGACGTCTAATACACATTAACAAGGAGTTTTTCTAAATAAAAGATTGAGCTTGACTAAGAGCATATTCATTTAAAAATCTTATTTATGTACTGTAATAGAAATTGTGTTTAAATCATTCTGATCTAGGAATATGTTCAGTGTTCAAAATGACCAGACTTTTTTAATATAAAAATTTGTCATGTATCACATGACCTCTTTTATGCACAGTGTACACACCTGACGGGAAGCCCGCAACAAAAAGGTGAATGGATTGGATTGTAACTTTCATTGATATATTAGATTGATAATAAACTAGATACCTTATATCCCATGACCTCAGATTCATTCTCCAAAGCTTTCACTTGCTCCCAATTGAGTATGATCTTGGAATTGGATGTGTTCCACATTACCTTTACAGGGGGCTGACTAGGAGCTAGAAACAAACAAAAATGCTTACACAAACAAAATACAAATTGCATACACTAGTAACTGTGTGCTAAAGTACAGTATACAATGGTACACATTCATTCTGATTAATTTATTTAATGCAGATTAATTTCTGATATACTTACGAGGTTTTTTGGTGGTCACATTGACTGCTGCACTTGGAGGTCCAGCTCCAGCTGTATTGTATGCCCTCACTGTGATGTAGTATGTGCTGCTCCCTTTTAACCCCTGAATAATAGCCGATGTCCGATTTCCCACAGTTCTTAACACACTAGCCATATCCTCTTTCTCCTTCTTCTCCCAGTATCTCAACTAGAGCGAGACAATGAGAGAGAGAGAGAGAGAGAGAGAGAGACAGAGAGAGAGAGAGAGAGAGAGAGAGAGAGAGAGAGAAAGAGGATTTTTAAAAATGATTGTTTTCAACATCAGACATGCTCTAAGCTTATTAACAAGTTGTCTAGTTACTGTATATAATTGAGATTATGTATATGTTAATCATTTAAATATTACATTTGCAAACCAACTTGGTGGGCTTGGTGATTTCATCCTATTTAAAATGTGTGGTACATTATGGGTAATACACATGGCCTCATTTTCAATAATATTTTACTGTGAATAACAACGAAGACATCCTGCTGGAATAAATTATCCTATACATCTTCCAGCATGATCTGACGCTAAATGTTTTGTCTTGTGTTCAAGACACTGGCTGTTTTTCTCAGGTGATTTGAACAAATATTCCCCATTCTTCAGTTTACTTTGGTAAATTTACCATGCTCTCATGCTCATAGCCTTTCAGCCTTCAGTTAAATTAAAGCTGGTACTCTCTTGCTAGATGTATAGTTGAAAAAAAAATCAATATTTCATTATATTTTTATTACACTGTACAGCATCACTGGGAGACTTGGCTTTATCAACAGCCATTTTCAGAGCTAATAGAGGAGAAAAAAATTGAAAAAGCAAATAAGAGACTACAGGAGTAGAGCCTGCTATTAGGCAGAGTACCTGCTGAACTAACAAGTATATAGGACTTGACAGCCATCAATACCTGAACACAGTGAAGATTTAAAGCCTTATTAGTCACTTAGTGAAGCACGAAATCATGCAGTCTAGTCAAAAATATAAACATGTTTTTTTCTTTTTTCTTTCTTTTTTTTCTTGATGTGTAGGAGGGAAAAAAAGTGAAAATGCATAATCTTGTGCTAGTCCTGCTTAAAAAAAAAAAAAAAAAAAACTCAGCCAAACCTCGAATTTTAATGCCCATGATTATATGCACATAGTATGTGCTCTTGAATGAAAAAATTGACATAGCTTAAAAATGGATGCAGAACCTTTGAATGTTCATAAAAAAAATCACTGTAGTATTACTGAAAGATTTTCTGTGGCAATCGTAACTATTGTTACTTTAGCCAATTTATTGTTTTTATACAGAAATAACTAACAATTTTTTAGTAATTCTTTTTTACTACCCAGGCTATTAGACATTTCTACCTTGTAGGTGTAGACTTGGAGATCGGAGACTAAAGATCTTTATCTAAAGATCTTTTACAGAACCTTGTAAAATTGTTTATAAAGAGTTTTGTATCTTGCCAAAGCACTGTTAGAGGAATACTTTTGATTGACTGTTTTTCACCCTAGCAGTGGCACTGTGGTATTTCATCAAAAACTACAGCAAATATTCTGTGCCTGATACGCAGTGCAGCATACACTACTTAGTTTTAGTGCTGTGCTTAGAATGGCCATCTGCTGAAATAATATCTGGGCGCAATAGTGCTACTTTGGAAGGACATTTTGTGCCTACAGTCAGTAAATAAATTAAATATATACTGCATATTTTACCTACTCAAGATATAACAATAATACATTATCCAGATTGCACACAATTGTTTAGCATGTTTTTTCACTAAGGTTTACAGGATATATTTTAAGACTAGAGCTATGTACTGTATAGGGACTGGGATCCACGGGATGCAACAAAGGGTGACAAATAATGACACTTTAAAAAAAAAAAGAAAGAAGCAGATGATGTGATATGTGTGGAAAGCACACATTCATGTTAACTGGGAGGTTCTGCATGATGCACTTAGGGCATCCTTATTCACTTTCTTGTCAGGGTCATGGTTTTGTAAATTAAACTTGATGTCCATTTATATATTTGGGATAGGAACCTACTGAATTTATTAGAAAATACCATGGGCAGGTACAAAATATGCAAAAAAAAAAAAAAGAAAAAAAATCAGCACCCCCCACTAAAGGTTAGTACCCCATCTTTTAATTATATTTGTTTTTGTGTAAAAACATAATAAAAATTATTTGGAAATACCAAGAATCCACATGGTTCAACAGCTTGTAGATCCACCTTAGCAATAACTTAAAGGAATTGTTTCCTGAATGTCAGTCTCACATCTTTGGAAGAGGAATTTTGGCCCATTCTTTTTTACACCATTGCTTAAGCTCATTAAGGTTTTTTGGCATTCGCTTATACAATTCTCTTAAGGTTTCAGCACAGAATTTTAATACTGGTTACTCCAATACCGCTTGCTATGTTTGTACTGTGTTTGGATTGTGCCAAATATACCGCAGGGCATTAAGGCCAAACAACTCCACTTTGGACTCATGGGTCCATAGGAAATTCCAGAAGTCAAATTCAGTTTTGTGAACCTCAGTCATGCTTCCATGTTCTTTTTATACAGAAGCGGCTTTCTCCTAGCAACTTTTCCAAACAAACCATACAGGTTCAGTCTTCTTCCAATTGTTTTGTCATAGACTTTAATATTTAACATGCTCAGTGAGGCCTGTGGTGGCTGAGATGTACAGTAGCTCTTCGTTTTAAAAAAATATATATTTCTTTGAGCATTGCACAGTCTGACCTTGAATGTAAACATGCTGAAACGTCCACTGCTGGGAAAACTGGCAACTGAAAGCAGTGCTTTCCACTTGTGATTAATCTTTCTCACTGTAGAACTTATTTGGAAATAGTTTTATAACCCTTCCCAGATTGATGTGCAGCAACAGTTGCTTCTCTGAGACCATTGCTTATGTCTTTTCATGTTGGCATTCTGTTAACACACCTGAATGCAGCAAATTGCCTTTTGTTTTTATAGAGGTCTGCACACAAGGGCTGATGATTAGCAGCACCTGGCAGCAACACAAGTTTTTTTTTTTCACTTTTTGCCTTAATTTTTGTTAAATAAATAATTGTACGGTGAAAATAGTTATATGTTGTTTGTCTGAGGTTAGATTTGCCTAATAGTAAGACTCGCTATGATCAGATAATTTTTAACACAAAAACACATGGAATTAAAAAAAGCGGTACTAACTTTTGAACATGACTATATATAAAATAGACATGCTAATGTAACGAACATAGCCGCTTAGAGAAGCAATTTGTATGAAGGTAGTTTAATTTATTTTTGCTAGGGGGAAAGCAATAATTACACTATTATGCCAGCAAACGAAATAACCTGTCAGATCCAGCTGCACAAGGTCATTTTTGAGCATATTATACGTACAATACCTGTGGCACTTTGAAAAGAAGAAAAAGGTGCGTTTAGAATTATAATGTTACAGGCCAAAAGCTTAGTTACTTTAATTTCGCAAAATTGGATTCAATTTTGAATTCTGGTTGAAATAAATTATTATGATTATATTTATTACATTACATTTATAATTATTATTATTATTATTATTATTATGTAATGAATTATTGCATTTTTTAATACCTCATAGCCAAGAACACGCCTCCTGCTTGTGCTCCATGGAAGGGTTTTCCATGTCACTTCCACCTCTGATGCTGAAAGACTCTGAACTTTTACACGTGTTGGTGCTCTGGCAGGTTCTATGATCACAGGACAAATCATTATTACACATTAAACTTTCAAGAAACACGAGCAATCTGATAATGTTTTTGGAGGATTGGTGAGGATGTTTAATTTCCACCCAATAGCTATTGATTCCCTATAATATGATATCCACAACCCAGGAAACAGAACTAGCACATGCTTCCTTTTTCGACAAGTGAAACCATCCTCTGTATCTTTACAAATGTTCGGTAATGCAGATGACTAAAGTAAACCTTTGTGAGACAATTTTACACATTTTACACATTTCTGATGTTGAGGTTAGTTTGAACTGAAAGCAACATCATAAAATAGAAGTGCTAAATATTCTTTCATGAGGTAACTAGTACAAAAATCTAAACAGTTGGCCTGAGTAATGAATATAACATGACGGTTAGGATAAGCAGTATCTGGTTGATTGGGATTTTTTTGCCAAAAAAAAAAAAAAAAAATGCACCTTCTTCTGCTGAGTAGATTGTGACAACTGGCCCAAAAGGCCCTTCACCCTTGTTGTTGTAGACACCCACTTTGACTTGGAACTTGGAGAATGGCTGGATGCTTTCATTCTTGAAGACATATTTGGATGTCTCTGCTGACGGTACAGCAGCCTGCATCCATCCTGTGGAACCGTATGGTCGAAAAGCCACCACATAGCCAAAACCTGGGCCATTCTGAAGTTCCTCAGGAACAGGCTACAGCAAAAACATGGATATATAAGTAAACAATTTTGGAAGCATGGATACAGAATACAGAATTATCAGAGATGAGATAACATTTTAACATTCACATCAATTTCTTTCAGTGCCTTACATAAATATTTATACCCCATTTCACAATTTGCAGTGTTAAATCCTAGAAATGAAATTAACTTGAATGTACAGTATGATACTTTATATTATGAGTGTATAAATAATATCCCATAATGTTAATGTGGAATGAAATTCAAAATGGTTATAAAATTGCAAAAGCTGTGCTTACACAAGTATTCATCCTGCAATGCCGTGAAACCCCTAATTAGTTAGGTGCAAACTGCCGTCACATCAGATGGCACATGATCTGTTACTGTCCACAGTGTCATAAAAGTGTCACATGTCCTTTAGAGGACAAACCCAAATAAACAGCATTGTGAAGACCAAGGATTTATTAGAATATGGCTAGGAAAAAGGTCTGTAAAAATGTGGTTTGGTTATAAAAATACCTAAAGCACTACAAAATTGATTATTACAAAATAGGGAAAAACTGTGAATCTTCTTCATGGATGCTATCCACCAAAATTCAGTGAGCAGGCAAGGGGGATTTTGTGCAGAAATGCAAGGACCTGAACAGATCCTTAATCCCTAAGAAATCCCAATGCTGCTTACAAGACAACCACAGCACTGACACTCCAAAAAGATGGGCTTCATGAAGTGTGTCAAGAAGATCTTCCACTTGGATAACTGGTCTCGTTTATAAACCTAGATATGGACAAATTTATTTAGAAGCAATTTGAAATAACATACACTGTCTTTCAGTTTTTTCTCAAATCATTAATTTCATGTAATATGTCAATTCCAGAGTAGCTAATCAAGCTTAAGAATGGAAAGGGAATAAAAGCCCCCACCACCTTGGTCCCAGAAATCCATCCTACAGTACTCATTCAACTTGCCCAGTTCAAACTAACCCCTGTGGAACACCAAAAGTGTCAGAAGGAGAAACAGTCCTATTACTGTGCTAGCCTCCAGCATCAAGCAGCACACTGCTCCTCTAGGTCGTTTGCCACAGTCCAGTCCTGAATCATCAGCAAGCACCCTTCACATCTTGCTAGGAGTGCTCCAATCAGGGTTTTTGGGGCTGATCACAGAAATCAGAACTGGTCAATACAGAGACTGATCGCTGATCATGGGTGTTATTGGAAAGTTATTGGGATCTGCCATTTACAGCGTTCTTTTTATGTTTTTTGTTAATATTGGTATTCTTTTTATAGAAGTAAAAATAACTATTCCTAACAGCAGTGCACAAATATGATTAAGGCCTGAGGAAGTATCATAAATGTAAAGCTTTTATTTACTGGAAGCCAACATACGCAACATTCCACTCTCTTATTTCATGTAGATTATATAGAAAATGAAACCAATAGAATAGTCTGTGCTTGACTAAAGAGCAAAGAATTTCCATTCCCGCACTAACATCAAGGGTCTCTCACAAATGCCAAAATGCTTATTTAATGCGACTGTCCAACTATACTCACTCCATTTAACGTGCAGCACGCGTGCAGAAGGTTGCGTCAATGATTAACAAATCAAAACTCTGCACCGAACATTTTTAAATAAACGCAGCCATAAGTCACTTTGTATTTGGCGAGCCAATCATGGCTACTTATTAGTAAGAAGCGAGGACAGGTATTTCTTTATAAATATCAGAATGTCTGCAATTTTAAGAGACAGTCTATTCCTCTTATCATCTAGAATGTGTGCAGCCGTGCTGAATAGTTGCTCATGTGCACCGAGCGTTATGGGAACAGCTCTTTATTTCTCTCTTCATTATTATTTTTGTGATAATGCTTTAGTCTTTTAACCCTCTGCAGAGTAAGGCTCAAGCTTTTTTTTTATTGAGTGAAGATCAACTTAAAAGATTTAGCTGCTGCCTTTGTAGATAACTTTTCATGCTCAGCAAATTATTAATGGTGCATTGTTCTTTCGGGGAAAATAAGGTTTGCTGTGTTACAACTTTTGGCAGATGTTCCCTCACATGGTTTTGCATATTGCACATTTTTATGTCTTTTAAAGAGACTTGGTAAAATTCCCAGACTCGCAACGGGATGTCGATGTGGCTGTCGACTCGTATTGTGCATTAATCACAATAGTATCGGTTTATGTGATTATGTTGAGAGACAACCAATCAGTAAACAGGAAGTGATCAATCGGAGGACCCTTATATTTCACATGATGAATTCGTCTATACTGCTTAACCCTCTACACAGGGTCGCGGGGGGCCTGGAGCCTATCCCTGGAAGCTAAGGGCACAAAGCAGGGTACACCCTGGACATGGTGGCAATACAGCAGAGGTAACACACTCATTCACACACTCATTCACACACTATGGGAAATTTGGGAACGCCAATTAGTCTAATCTGCATTTGGACTGTGGGAGGAAACCGACCAAGCACGGGGAGACCATGCAAACTCCATGCACACAGAGGCGGGAATCGGACCTGGCTGGGAATTGAACCCGGACCCTGGAGGTGCTAACAGTGCTAACCACTATCAAAGGCCTCTCTCATCCAAATTTTGTGTTACCAGTTCAGCTCATGCACTCAGAAAAAAATCTCTTATTTTGCAGCATTGACTAACTGTGGCACTGTAAATACTGTAATGTCACAGACAGCACCAGCTCATACAATCTTACACAAGCTTCAGCTATCCCTTCGGTCACTGCATCCCCCCCACAGACATAAGCCCCACCCCCACTCCCCTGACACAAAATTGAAGGCTCCATTGGAATGCAAACCCATGATTTGATCTCAGGCTGGTCAGGGTACTGAAATGATTAGTGGCTCCAAGTTTCATCTCTTTGCACGGTCTCAACCTATAATCGAAAAAACCACAAAACCCAGTGCCATGTAAAAATACCCCACGTGAATTTAAGAAAGTCTTCAGCAAAGACGAAGACAAATGACTACTGCCACAATGCTCCTTCTGTGCTATTGAGCTCTTATTGAGACCTATGCCTCCTCATAACCGCATTTACCTTTTTTCACAGTGAACATTGAGAAAAAGGGGATGAATACTTATGCAAGTACACCATCTTTCAGCCATGGATTTTTTTTCTGCTTTTATTTTCCTTTAAAATAATTTTCACAAAGTCTTCTTGCTTTTATAATTTTTTTTTTAATAAATAATTTTAACTTCTTGCCGTTTGGTGGTAGAATTTTCATAAAAGTCTATTGAGGAAATGAATAGGAAATTTATATTAAAATTCAAGGCCAAGTATAGGCAGGTTCTACTGAACATTCTAAGACCCACAGATCATTTTGAGTCTTGATATTCAGTCAACAGTGTGTGTGAGTACAATTATTAATATTCTGTACCATTTTTCATACTCCTTACGAACATATATATATCTGCATAAAAATACTTAACTTTTTTCCTTATTTCAAATATTTAGAAAAGTCATCAGTGCTGAGTTCAACACATATAATCAAACATAAATTAGCTAACTAGTGTTATTAGATCTATTAAGTATTATTATACAGTGCAACAATGTATTGATATAATATGTCAGACAAGAGTGACAAGATATGTTATGTGGACCTGCTGATGTTCTTCTCTGAAATTACTAAATGTAAATGTAATCAAGCACTTTGCAAAACGTCCTGCTGAGAAAATAAGCTACTTTTATAAGCAACAATTCCCCCAAATATGCCAATCATCCAGAACCGCATACAAGTTTACCATGTTTGTGCAGCGTAAAAAGGATAAAATAAAAACAACTAGTGCTGCAATAAAAAAGCAGCAGTAGTTAATATCCTTTTCTTTACTTGTCACCAGGAGTGTAATGGTACAAACATTCAAATTCGTATCTTTCAGCATTATGATCCGTGATCAGTCTACCTTTAACTTATGCTAGGCGAGTTTCGCCATCAATTTGGTTAATTGGAATTTATGGAACTGGCAGCACTGTGCTAAGGACTTGTAAAAAACTGCACAATAAAGCAACATCACACAAGAGGGAGATCTGAATGTCAGATAAGCTTATGCCTATAGCAGAAGCACAGCCGTGCTGATATTTAGCACAACAGCACGACCTCAACTGGGATATTGCCTTTACACAACAGTTCCACAAAAAGCATTTATAATCATCAGATTATGATTTGTTTGTTTATTAAGCAAGTTATTTTGGTAACCTTCCGAGGCTGGCAGAACTAACTAAACATGAGTTTTAAACAACAATGTATACACATACAACTATAAATGCAATATTACTTGGAGCTACATGTCCGTGGTAATTGGTCTGCTTGTGACGTTAGGGACTATTAGTTATACAAAATGTATCTACTAGCTGTTAGTACTGACATCGTAAATGAAGCTTCCCGAAATGAGGCTTTTGGTGAAACTATTGGCTGGGAAGCTTGTACACCTAAATGAGGCATCATCTCATCTCTACTAAAAGGTAATACCAAAACATGCCAAACGATGGCACCTTCCTTTTTATTGTAGTAGTTTTAATACTTTAATACAAAAGTATTTTATTTATTAATTTTTTTACTTTACATCAGCTGAAAACATACCATATCATGGCTTAAAATCCGAAGTTTATAACAATCCATACATTTTGCGTACCGTTATATAACACCAATTTATTATTATTTTTATTTAATTAAACTTTTGTATTTATTTATTATGCATTTTTGTCACACTAAACTAACTGAAATAATCACATCAGGAAGGGTGCAAATACTCTTTCACAGTATTGTACACACACAGAGATGATATAGTGGCCACTTTACCTCCCATGTGATAACTAATTCTGACCGGCTTCCACCTCCTCCACTCACATTAGCTGGTGTGACCTTGGGGACTAAAAGAAAACAGGTAAAAAAAAAAAAAAAAGAACACTTAATAGAGCTAAGAGCCTGTCAGTTTAACTATTTCTAAAAAATGTTGGTAAAGTAGGTAACTGTAAATTACTGAACATTGTACAAACATTTGAAACAACTGAAGAACTTCTCAATTAGATGGTGTAAAAACAGCATTGTGTATGAACAGTGTAATGTAGGACCTTTCTCTGGGTACAGGAATTTGGAACGAATAAACTAAAGTTGCCAATCACATCATCCATTTGCCTATGTACTGTAGCTTTTGTTATTTCAAAAGATGTATCCTTCCTTCCAGGACCTCTTTAGTGACAGGTATCCTGGAGATTGGATAAATTCCTTCACTGCCAGTTGTGCACTACTTTAAGTTGTCATCAGTGTGTGTGCATTCAGCATATCCCCGTAGATGTGCTGCATTTTCAGTAGGTGCAGCAATAAATGAAATATTTGCTCTGTGAAATACTGAATGAATTTGATGGGGTGCATAGCACCATCCAGCTTATCTAAAAATATCATAGTATCAGAAAATGTATTCAGAATGGCTGCTATGAATACTATAGAGTCTGAAATGCTTCAGATGGTGCTGAGTTGAACAGAGTGGTTCAATTTCTAGGTCTCTATCAACCAGTGTCAGATTCCTGATGTGTCTCTAGTCATAGGATGCTCTCATTTTCCAATAAGGAATGAGGAGGATGATTGGCCACTGGAGATATGAAAGAGGGCCCATGCAAAAAGCCCACTTTGTGTGGTCTTGTCCTCAAGATTAACACTTACTGCATGAACAGAATTCCTACAACTGTGGTGTATAATAATAAATGCATATAATCAACACACAATGTTTTTCCATGTCTTTTCTTTTTCATTTGTGTTGTGTTAAGCGACAAAGTGACATGCCAGAAACAGCAGGTGCATAGAACCACTATAACTGGAATGTTTACACAAAGCTAGGGTTTAAATCACTTACATGTTTCCTTGGTCCTTACTTGCTTGGAGGGCTTGCTGGGCTCACCTGTACCCAGTTCATTGATTGCCACTACTCGAAACTCATACTCTACCCACGGGCTGAGCTCGGTAGCTGTAGCTGTCAGACGGCGACCCCCTACTTCTTCCGGCACTACAAATAAAATCCATTTGTTACTGTGTTACTGGATGTGTTACTGAATAAATTACAACTACTATACACGCTCAAATAAAATACTACAAAATACATGTCGTCTGGCCCACTAAACGTGATACAGTTTTTAATGCAATATAGGGGAAGTGATGTTATGAAAACATTTTTGATTAAATAAATATTACTTACCAAAGTCACAGGTAAAGTCACAACAGTTATTTTCTTAGATGATGTCATACAGTACATGACTGTATCAATGTTACTGTTATATTTGCAATGGTAAACCTGGGATTGAGGTGTTGCATAAATTTCAAGGTGTATATTTTGGTTCCCTGGCTGTAGTGCACATTCATGTTTTCAGAAAGAAAAAAAAAAAACAAATTTAATAGAAAATGAATTACAGCTAAGCCACATCTGTGCTTCCCAATAAAGGTTCTGTGAAGGTTTGGTCAAATTCTCATGAATGATTTCAGAGAAGGTGCGGACAGGAGATTTGTCAGTCTCCCGTTTTGTGTCGCCTGCCTGTGAAGCATAGGCATCACATAGGAATCACTATCCGTCTGGCTTCAGCATCCTCATCTTCCATCATCATCACCACACTTTTCTTCTATCTCAATACTTATATAGGAAGCATAAATGTGCACTAGCTAGTTCTAATAACCTCCTTTTTTCCCTGTACAACAATAAAAAATGAGGCACATTCAGTGGGCAGGTGATACATCTTCCTTGGAAGCGTCACAGCTATGTATTTTTTTAATTGTCATTTTTGTTTCATGAAAAATCACATTTACTGGAAAATGGAATGGCTAGTGCATGGGAGATGGACAAATCTGCTATCTGTGAAGGTTTGGTCAAATTTACATGAATGGTTGTGGATAGAAGGAAAGCGTGACAATAGAAGACAACGCCACTGCTGACGTGAGACAATGAATAGTCATCCGTATGTGTCGCCCATGCTTAGCAGACAGGTGGCAATGCATTTGCTTGAGATTAATGTGAGTATACACATTTTGTGTATTGTAGGGACTGCTAAGTTAAAAATTCTCTAGATCAGTTACTATAACAAAGCTGCATGTCAAACGTAATATAAATAATATGAATTAATGTTAAATGATTAACGGTTATTTTATATTTGTATCCAAACTGTAGTCATTCCTTCCTTTTTCCGTTCATCATTGCGTCAATTGTTCATTCATTCATAATCAGCAAATACTTTATGCTGGTCAGGGTCTAGGTACTCAAAGTCTTTTTTCAAGGCAACGCATCACTTAAATTGTAGGTAACAGCATCGATAATGTGGCAGAGGCAGCTCTGACAGTAAAGGCTCCGGGTTCCTGTTCGGAAGGTTAGGGGTTCAAGCCCTAGCACCGCCAAGCTGTCACTTTTGAGACCCTGAACATGGCCATTAACCCTATGTGCTGAATGGTGCATTTCCTGGTGCTGATTGGTACATTTGACAAATAACTAAATCTTAATAAACTGGGTCAACAGGACTAATTAAAATCTATCGATATTACAAGGAAGGCTCGAGTAGTGTACCCTCAGCTGATGAAAATCCCAAAGAGAACTGGCAATCAAAATATACGGCAAAATAACAATGGCATAATATAGTAATATTTCACACTCTATATAGTGCATTTCTATGTGTAGCCTGAATCAGCCAAGTAATGATGTATGGCCTGGATGATAAAAAAAAAAAAAAAACCTTTCTCTAGAAACACTAAAGGATAAGCATATTGATAACAAACCCAGAATGAGCATCAGACTTAAAAATTACTTGATTGTAGAGGACTCCGAGGAGGAAAGAAAGAGTGCTGATTTGAACAGATTCAGTCTGATTAGGAGCCCTACCTGTCCTGACAGCTTGCCATCCGAGTGAGAAGGGAGTTCTAGCCTGGATAACGTAGGCTGTAATTGGACTGTGATTATCGGGTCCAGGCTTCCAAGAGAGAGTGGCTCTGGAATCTGTGAGGTCTTCCACATGGATGCTGGTAGGAGGGCCAGGAGGACCTGAAGAAAAAATGGCATACACACCCATACTCACATGGTAATGCTGTACTGACCAACAGATTAACAAAAAAATCTTCCCTAAATATTTTGGTGTGTTTATTTACTTTAATTACACAGATTACACAAGTTAGAGCTACCCTTTCTCATTAGCCCAGGTATGTGGTGCAGTCTTGTTTCATGTGCAAGCAGTACGTAAATATTCATAGTGTAGCAGTGTGTCGTCAGTTTTATGATTTATTTATGAACCGGCTAATAGAAAAATCTTTTTTTTAAAAAAGAATACAAACACTATTTCTTTCAAATAAATATTAGGTTAAAAACATTTTACTGTTATCTATATGAATTATTATACCGTATTTACTATATTAATCTTAAGACTGCAGTGGAAACTTGATGTATTAAAAATCGTATACAGGAAAAGAAGGCTGCCTCAAGTGTTCCGGATCTAATGTTCAGTATCAAATATTCATGTCTAAATACATGTTGATTAATTAGATTACATGTCCTAAATTATGAGTCGAACTAAACTCTCTGTAGAAGTAGAATTGGTCCACTGTGGTATAATCATACAGCACAGGTTTGAATGTCACCTCTGACAATCAGGTCCGTGGCAATAGAGCTGCTGTCCACCTTGGTCTGCACTGCACACGTGTACTTTCCTGCATGTTTCATCTGAATATTCCGAATCATGATGTCTCCAGAAGAATGCTGAGGACAGAAATATAATTTACAGAACACTCGTCATTTTTCTCTCTGTATGTATCAAATCTCAGAGCAACACAAATGAACAAATTAATGCTTGGCACAAAGGTAACTCTTGTGTACACACTACCAACTCAAACCTGTAAATTAGGCTTCTGTAGTAAGAGAAGGAAATTGGACAGTTACCATCTTGATGTTTGATCTCTCATTTAAGGAATTAATTAAAACAGATTCATTAGAACTTACTCATTAGCTTACTAACATTATACATAAGAAATAATCTGTTACCTGCAATGCATACTGTTTTTCTTTCATCTAATTTTAAGCATTAATTTTAAATATATTGTAATTTTTAGAGCGAAAGAGAGAATGATCATTAATATACACTCAGTCACTATCACAGGAACACCTCTACGCTTGCTAATTTATGCAATTATCCAATCAGCCAATCATGTACCAGCAGCATGATGCATAAAATGATGTGGTTATAGGTCAAGGGCTTAGTTAATGTTCACTAATGTTCAGAAAAATGATCACCCTGGTTTAGATACTATACCCTTCCTCAAGGCTGCGTCAGAAATCCCCCTAGTGTTGAAATCTTGGTTTTAATTTCTGATCCATTCAGTAAGGATTCTTATGTAAGCTTCTTCCGCCTGTGCCAATCTTCCTTTGTTGCTGTTTTTATTTATGCTCAATATCAAAGTCTACAGTACATAAACACTTACTCTGTGCCTGTGCTTCCAATTCATGATAGAATACAAGACCGTGGGGGTGTAGAGGATGCTCTATCACCTACAACTTCACAGGCATGCAGTTTGTGATCTTGTGGCAAGCTAGCAACACTGTGGAGCGCACAAGCGATACGCCCTTCAGCATACAGCCCAAAGGTGCTCAGTGTGAAGAGGCTCCTCATACAAAGTGCCAAACAATCACCAAGAGTTCAGAGCACTTCTGTGTTCATGGCACAGAAAAAGGTTCGTGACACAGAGCAACAACTGTATAGCATCCAGCAAGAACTGACATACAGCTTCAAAGGTATGCTCCCAACACAGTATGCTGTTGACTGGATGCTAGAACTACAGGAACAAGCATTGGTGTTTGGCTAGCTCCAGATAGAGGGTGACAGGGAGACCTCCCATGCCACGTCTCACCCTGAGTTAAGTCCTATTTTTCAGAATCCTGTCCTGCTATGGTAAAATCCTACCTTGAATTAAGCCCTGAGCAAAACAATGTTAGTCCATAGATTTTCCCTGTAAGCACGGATCTTTGCTATCTGCCCTGCTCTACCAGCGTGCTACAGTATTCTGCTTTTATGTAAACCTGAATTACTCCCAGAGAACCCAGAATTAAGCCACAGAGACCCAGAAACAAACCCTGATCCGTTCTATGCAGGACCATGCCCTGCTTGATGCCATTTAATGCCAGAGAACCATGCCCTGCTGTTCTCAAATAATGCCATGCTGTGCCTGAATTATACCAAGCACTGCCTGACATATACAACATTCTGCCCAAGGTATAAACTGCACTGTCTAAGCCTAGCTCAGCAGCTGATGGCCATGATGCCCTGCTGTGTTTAAAAACAGTATGCCTCTTCCACCACCTTGTTTCAAATATATGTTGTGTTCCCTCACCCGCCAGGCTTTGAGGACACAGGCCTTGGTGCACACCCCAGCATTCAAAAGTTGCATTGTTTACTTTCCATCTGGTCTAATAATGGTGAGATGGACAATATAGTAACCAGATTATCTGTTTCTCTTTTAATGTGAATGAGTACAAAACCATTTAGCCTTTTTCTGTACTGTAAATTGTGTTCATTTTTTTATTTATTTCAGATGGTTGCTGTGTAGAAAGTGAAGCTGCTATGTTTGTGTGGAGCTTGAGGACACTTGCATTGCGTTGGCAGTACTGTTACTGGTAAGTGTGTAAAAGCCATAGAGCTAAAATCTCAGTGTGGCAGATTAACCTGATTTCAGGAAGAGTGGCTTTTTAACCACAGTCTAAGGTGGTCATCTCTGTTTGTTTTTTTTTCCACATCCAAGGTAACATTTTTACTCACTGCACAGAGAACACCAAAACACCCAAGGTACAGCATATTCAGAGCTCTAACAGAACAGATTACACCATCTGGTTGAAGCCTGTTAAAGGTATGAGATCACCCAAATGAGGATGGGTTCCTTTTTAGGTCTGGTTCCTCTCAAGGTTTCTTCCTCATATCAGTGTTTTCTCTGGAATAAACATCTGAATCTATAAATGTATCCTTTTTTTTTTATTTATATCTAGAATTTTTATTTCTTTAAAGCTGCTTTGTGGCAATATCCATTGTTAAAAGCACTGTACAAAGAAAATCGAAATGAATTGAATGACTGGCTTAAACCAATCCAATAATTTACCCTGGCTCTCTCTCAACAACAATGCGTTTCAGTCTGCAGATCCTATGCACACAGGATGCATTTTTATTCTTTTTTTTTTTTTAAACACTATTTTGTGTAAACCATAAAGATTGTTATGTGTGAAAATCCCAAATAAGTGGTTACTAAAATACGCATACCAGCCCATCTGGCACTAACAACCATGACATACTGTAGAGATCACTTTTTTTTTTTTCAATTCTGATGGCTGATGTGAATATTAATTGAAACTCTTGACCTATATCTGCATGACGTTAAGTCTTGTACTTCTGCAACTTGATTAGCTGATTGGATAACTGTACAAATGAGGTGTCCTTAAAAATAGATGATGGTGTTCTTAAAATGAGGTGTTCTTAAAAATGGATGATGATTAAAAATGGATGATGGATGATGGAAAGATGGTGAGTATAAATTGATGTCAGTTCGCCCATAGTTCTTTAAATGAATTGTAAATTCTTTAAACATGCTCAGGGAATATTTTTGCCCCCACTTATGCCCTTCCCACAAAAAAAGAAAATAGAAACAAAAGGTATTCTATGTATGTAACTTTCACTAACACAGTACTTAAACTGAAACTGATTTCTGTTCGGGTTTGGCGTGTGATTTTTTTGGCATGTCATTTTTTGTCGGTAGCCTGCATGCCAGCTGGACACTGCCACCAGACCTGCACATACACACCTTCACTACTTTCCTTCCCTGTATTACCCTTCTTCCTCTTTAAACCCTTTTCCTCCCCCATTTCCAAACTAAATTTTACCCATTTCACATAAGACCTCGCCTCGTGTCTGTGTTTGTGGTGCTGCCTATGCGTTAAACCCGTTATAATATTCACATACTCACTCAAATCTTGGGGCAATTTACAGTATTAAGTTCACCTGGTATATTGTGGGAAATGGGAGACCAGGCTGGAAGAACTTTGCACAGATAGCATCCCAAGGATTTACAGTGGGCCCTAAATGTATAAGGCAGCAACGCTACTAATGAGTTTAAAAAGTAAGATTTCTATGAAAAAGGGTAATAAAATTCTGCTTTCTGCACTTCTGCAACCCCCCTATAGCTGCTAGAAGCTCTCAATTTCCGAGATCACAATTTTCTGTGGTACTTTTGTGAGTAAAAAGAGCCATAAATGAGGCTTGCTGCCAGCCGTAGGAAAGCTCTTCTTTAGTGCATGAAAAGCCCTTAATGTAACATTATCTCATTTTAAAACTTTTTTTCCCCCTTTTTTTTTAATATTTTTCCCCCTATTCCTCTTACACCATCTAATGGTAATGATATTTTACCATCACAGAATTTAAACATCTATATCTGCTGCAGGGTCAGAACCCTCCATTTGTCATTTCCAAAATGAAAAAGCTATCTGCAGTACAAAAGATAAATGACTCTAGGTACTTGAGTTCAAGAGTGTCTTTAAAAATTAACACTGCAGTCTGATGCCACTGGTATTCCCAAGAATGAAGGTAACAGCAAGTAATTAGAAAGAGGTACTTTGGATAATATGTCTTTACTCTGGAAAAGTATTGATAAAGGCATAGCAAGTCTGACTATAATGAAATTTCTAAGATGTACAGGATGCTGTTGAGAAGTTATGAACAAGGGAATACCTAAGCAACCTTGAGCAGTTGAAGGTTTTGCTGACAAAAAAAAAGTGTGACATTATTAAGTACTGAACAAAATTCAGAGTATTACAAAAAAGAAATGTAGTTCAGAATAAGGAAATTTTCCTTTCTGAACCTTTACAGAAAAAAGTGGTTGTCTATATTTTACATGTGCAGTGACATTTTTTTAAACATTATGCATATATTCACACTTTAATGCTATGTCTCAGTATGTTAACACAACCCTATGTACATTTATTTGTTGATTGCCATATAATAATTAACCTTCATGGTAAGCTCATTACAAGTCCACTGCTTGAATCTTGAGTAGTCAACATCGTGTACTTCACCAGTCGGTGCTATACATTTACCTACACTTCATATAGAGGAAAGGTCCAAAGCAGAGAATTTAAACGAAACCTCTGTGACAAGCACATGAAAACAAATGTTCAGATACACAGAACAATCAGAAAGATTTATCTTAGCCAGTGATATATAAATAGACTCAGCTAAAATGAGCTTCTTGTGAATCTAATTAGTAACAGTGATAACTTATTAAACCCTATTTCTCTAAGGACTGAGTCTGCCAGCTTAAAAGTCAGGTACAGAGATGGGCTGATAATGACTCCCATGCATGAATAAGAATATTTTACAGCCTTCAGCTGCATAGCACATTTACAATTTGATTATTTTCCAATTAAGTTGTGCGTGAAACTTCTGCTGCTTACCTAGTATATTCAGCCTTGAAGATTAAGCATATGATAACACACAATTCCCAAAGTAAACTATACTCAAGCTATTGTACTTGTAACGACTCATTGCTAAGAATCATATGGCCAAAATCTACATGGCCAAAATATGTGGACACCTGATTATCACAGCCACATTTAAGCCTTGTATTACAATTTCACTTCATTAGAACTTAATGTGTAGCCCATGCTTCAGCATGACAATGCACTGTGCACAAAGTAAAGTCCTTGAAGACATGTTCTGCCAAGGTGAGGTGGGAAGATCTCAAATGACCTGCACAAAACCCTGACCTTAACCTCACTAAATATAACATATTACCTCACTAATGTGCTTCTGCCTGAATGGGAAATCTTATAGCTAAACTACAAAATCTAGTATAAAGTCCCAAAAGCGGATTTTCAAAGAGCACATATGGATGTGCTGGTCATGTAACTACAATTTTTTTTTTAAACCATATAGGGTATCTGATGCTTTATACACAATTGAGAACATAAATAGACCTCCAACACAGATTGGGTCATAAAACCAGGGGCATAGACACATCAGGGTAAGAAGCAGTGGTGGACAGTAACAAGATATATTTTTAGGAATATTTACTCCAATAGATTTTAAAGTTATATATCATAATTTCTACTCCACTACATTATCCATTTCTTCTTACGTATGGATGGAAAAAAACTAGTAGTTAAGTAGTTAAGTTATAGCTATTCTTCCAAATGAAATAAGAAATGATAAGTTCAGTATATGTAAGATTTAGGGATAGGCCCAGTTCTGTGTAGAGCAATGTATTGCCTCTTGTAACATTAATAAAAGGCACAAATATTAATCAAGTGATATAAAGAATGTGTCAATACTTACACTACCAACTTTTTCAAAGTATACTCCATGGTTTCCAAAATGGATAAGCTGCTCGTTGAAGAACCACGTAAACTTGAGCTCCAGTGAGGGGTCATGGGTCACCTGACAGGGCAAAACAATGCTCTCACCCACTGTAACATCCAATGTTGAGGGAAGGGTAGTGATTATCGTGGCCTCTGTAACATTCAAGCAGAGTTCAGAATTCTGTTTAAGAAGATAAGATAAGAATGTCATTATACTGAATACAATAAAATTTTGCATGGCATCTCTCTTATAAAAGAATAGAAATAAACTGTGCAAAAATATGTTAAGCAATGAGACAAATAATGAGCCAAATAAGAATGTAAATAAAGTAATATAAAGTAATACAAAGGAGCATTTTGTAATGTGCAATAAACTTTATTTATAGCGTAATAACGCTATATATATATAGGAGATTTATAGTGTAATGGAGGTTGTGATGTGCACTTGATGTTAAAAACTACAATAATACATATTTGAAGAGATTGTTGGACGGTATGTATGTAGATGGGTACATCTTTGGGAAAGAAGATAATCCTTTGCTTATTAGAACAAGACCTTATTGACCTGAATTGTATGTCTGAGGGTAGTGGTTCAAACAGGGTGTAGTCGGCATGTATGGTGTCTCTTTTAACGCTTTGCATTAAGCAGCCTTCATCATGCAATGCAAGTCCTTTTGTATGGCAGCTGTGCAGTTAATTCCACAAGCCTTTTAGCTGTTCATTGTCTGATACAGCTGATATGGAGCTGCATTGTGGTTGTGGACCTCAGGAGGAACAGGGTTACACCAACACAGTCTACACTGAGGAGGTGTGGAGCTGGTGAAGAGCTACAGATACCTTGGAGTTCACATTGACAACAGATTGGACTGGACATGCAACACACTGGACATGCTGTGTTCTTGAGAAAGCTCAGATTCTTTATTGTCTGTAGCAAAATGTTGCAGATCTTTAATCAGTCTGTTGTTGCAAGTGCAATATTCTTTGCTGCTATCTGTTGGGGCAGCAGCATCAGAAGCAGTGACATCAGGAAAATCAAGAAAATCATCAATATGACTAGCTCAATATTAGGGACGCCGCTGGAGTGCTTTGAAATTGGTAGTCGAGAGAAGGATGCTACACAAACTGTTAACCATCATGGGAACACCTCACATCCCCTCCACAACCTATTGGCTAAACAATGGAGCACTTTCAGCAAGAGAATACTTAAGCTGTGCTGTGACAAAGAATGCTAATACAGGATGTCTTTCCTGCTGACTGCAATTAGACTTTACAATAACTCTGCTCTGTGTCAGGAAAATAATCTCCTTCTCTGACATCACCACTATAAATAGGGTCATATACATTCTGTTCTGTTCTATATGTAGTAACCATAATATTAATCTGTTAAGATCTCATCAATGCACCTTAATCAGTCTCTTAGGTTGTCAACCTAATTGCACTCATATGCTAATGTACTTTCATACTCTCTTTTTGTTAATATTGCAGCTTGCTGGTGGACTTTATGTACAGTTACTTAAAATCTTACGTGCATGCAAAATCATCATGTACATATAACCAATATATTTTTATTATATATTCTTATTATATTCGTATTATTTTGCAACTTTTTACCTTGATAATGCACGTTAATGTGTAGTTTTCAGATTGACACCTGACTAAATTATTATAAACAGTATAATAATAATAATAATAATAATAATAATAATAATAATAATAATAATAATTGATACCTTGTTGATTGTATGATGTTGAAAAATTTGTAAAAGAAAAGTCATTTCTTTCTTTTTGTGGTGAACATCGTTGCAAATAATTATAAATGCACAGGTGGGTGAAAGATATGTAGATATATGTAGAAAGATATGTCTTTGTGGTGTCCTTTTTTTCCCCCTTTAATAGTATTTCTATATATTTTCAGGAGTTCAGGTTGAAGGTATAAAAAAGCATGAAATCAATGACAGATGAGAAATGTACTTTTGAGTTACTCTCCACAGCTGCAATATATAAAAGGGCTCACTACTCAGTGTCAAGTATAACAAAGACAGTGCTAATGAGCCTACTGCAAAGTAATCAGTGAGACAATGCACAGAAGCTGCATGTCAGAGTCATAGCTTCCCTGAAAAGTACCACTCACAATTTATAAAAGCCACCAGTTCTAGAAGGGTTTTCTTAACCAAGGGACAAGGCAAGACACTGTGTGTGAATGATGATTTTAAAATACATCATACAATACAATTATTCTGTAGTAAAAACCATTTCTACCTCATGAGGGTGCTGTGTGCATGTTTGAACAAAATTTCACCTGGAATAAATTATGCATGGCAGACAATGCCCCTGAGACAAGCCTAAATTTGCACAGCCAGAATCAGGCTTTCAATCTAGGGTTGAAGATTCGTCTTCTATTATAGGTCCCCGACATAATGAAACAATCTCACTCAATCTCTTTTTTTCTCCTGATATGAGATGGTAAAGGCGACATTATCAGGAATGGGCTATCAGTGTTTTGTGACCAACACAATGAGGAAGCATCACTAGTTTTATTCTGAGGACGAGAGCTCACTCCAACTGTCTGTCACAACAGCATAATAGGTGACATTGCAGTGAAGTCCACTGTTCGACTGTCACTTCTTAAAGATGGATGTGTAGCCATTGCCCAGGAAAAGAAGAATGCACATCAAAAAGGACAACAGAGAATGTTGCTGAAGCTTACCAGTAGGTGATCCATCTTTTCCTGTCCTAGTGGCTTTTCATCTCTACTTTGTAATTTCTTTTCTGCTGAAAATATTTGTTACACTAGTCTAGTCAGAGGACTTGGCTTCCCTCGACACTTTTGTGGATTTCTGGTCCAGGGACATAATCTGCGTGGACAGATGACTTCTGCCGTTATCTTCTCATGCCAATCTGAGCTGCTGAGCCAACTATGGCACACATGGTCTCATTACCCAATTCCCCTACCATTTGTGACTCTATGGTTAACTTCAGATTTTTAAAGCTGACCATTTTGCCAGCCTTCTTCATCATAATTTGACTGCAAGCCATCACTGTTACAGGGTGTTATTACACTAGGAGGAATCAAAGAGAGCGGAAGTATCTTTTGTTGCTCACTGTGGGCAGCTCAGATAAGAGGAACAGATTGAACTACTTTATCAGAGGCCAAAAGCTCAAAAGCTGCAAGTGACAGCAGAAAAAAGAAAACACCATAATCATGACAAATAGAAATGATGCCAGGAGAATGTTTACAAGCCATAAACCATACAAGCCATAAAAATGCAACACAAGTTCATCTGAGTTACAAATAAATTGACTGGCAGGTCATTATTTTTATTTAAAGATCTTATATTCATATATTAATTGCTTTATTCTTAACAAGATATTATTGTTATTATTTGACATAATACCAACAATATATACCCTGATCATGGAAAAGACTACTGTCTTGCAGGAGGGTCAAATCGTTGTCCTGGATCTTCAATAAAAATAGCTGATGAAACTGATTGGGTTAAGAACTGTTCATCGTATTAAATCCTAGAACGATAGTGCTGAGCTGTCAAATTTGTGAAAATGGAAATAACTATGATTAGAGGGATCCGATCCAATTACGGAAACTTCAAAGCACTTTTGTAATTTGCTCTGGATAAGAGCATCTGCCAAATGCCTAAATGTAAATTAGAAATCTCTTAAATTCTTTGTAAATTTGCATCAACAGTAGAAATCACAGTCATGTCCACTAATTAAAGTAAAAGCTTTTTCACATGCACAATGTGACATAACTCTGAGTTGGAGACAAAACTGCTGTGTGGCCTTTAGAAAACCAGTTGTTACTAAGGCTTATCTTTAAAAAAAATAGCTTAGATTTGCTATGAAGCATGAAGATTGGACTTGGGAAAGGAAACGGTCATGTGGACTGATTTACCCTAGTCTAGCATCAGGGTAAGAAGCAAAGCATTTGTGGAGTTATAATACTGTATTTTCCCTGTTAAAATTCAAGGAATGGTCTTTCTATAATGTTTCATCTTAGTTTAGGTTGAAGGTGCAAAAAGCATGAAATCGATGACACATTGGAAATGTATTTTCAAATAACACTGCACAACTGTAATATGTAAAAAGTCCCACTACTCAAGCAAACAAGCACTGTGTGCTAAATAATAATAATAATAAAAATAAAAATAAATACATAAATGAAGCAATAGGTAGAAATAAATTATCAAAAAAGGTGGCACTGAGAATGTGCTAATCAAAGCTAAAGACCGTCCAACAAGATATTAGCTTTTATGACGAAAATGGCTAAATGGTGTACCTTTAGTAGGTTGGTATGTTACAGTATGCATATGAATGTTCCAATATATATTATGGACATCATATAAAATCCTGCTGTTCCAAGATTTAGGAGTAAAAACTCAGGATCATGATACATTAATTGGAATTACTAATAATTACTATTTTATTATATACATTTTACTATTTTTTTATCACAGGTCATAATGTTCTTCCAACGTGTGTCATAATATTCTAACTAAAGTACCCCGTACAGAATGGCTATTTTGTATCACAAATTCCTTCTGTTTCACTCATTAGAAAGGCACCAGTTCAGTATCTATGTAAATGAGCTACTGCCACTGAGACAGGCCCCACTACTGCCAAACCATGCCCCACCATGCTCCTTTGCAGAAGCGGATGTTACTGTATATCTGTGATAGTTCCCTAGTGCTGCTTCTTTTGTTACTGTGGTTATAAGGAAGCACCAAAATGCAACGAGCTGTTTGCATTTAGCGGTTAAAAACAACAGCCCATGAAATTTTGGTCAAATTTGAACTTAAAACACTCGACTCGTGTGTCATTGGCCATTGCAAATGAACAGTCATATCTACACAAATGAAATTTTTAGGCGTTAAAGAGGCACACAAAACATTAACCGACGCCTCAAAGCTAAAACAACATGAAAAGCATAGACCCATCCTTACCAAATAAGAGCCTCAGATTATGTTCATTCTGGTTACTCACATGACAATCTATGCCTGTTATTAACTAGATTCACATTTTATCTATTGACAGCACTAATTATAAGTGAGAAGACTAATGTTATTATGAATGGGCTACCTTTATTTAATCAAGTTCATTTCACTTGTGAAGCTGTTGAACAAAGCTAAGCTATAAAACTTTGGTGTTATGAGAAACTTTTTAAAAAAGGTTCAAGGTCTTATATAGAACGATATAGAAAGTAACACCAGTAACATCAGGATATAAATAAAACAGTTGTAGAAAATTGCAATATAAATCAAATCGATACCTATGTATCGTAATAATATGGTATCGGTTTGTAAGTGGTGATTCTCATCCCTATTGCGTTTCACTATAGAAAGTATAATAGCATTATGATATCCCACAAGTGGTCTGTGCCGTTTGATTTAATTTAATTTTATCAACAACATTCGCAATCTCAATTGCCAATTATCTCTCTGCTTCCTTTAAATGTAATTATTTCTGTCTTATTACCTGGAACATAATATTGAACTTAAGTTTGTGTTACTGGTTTATTATATGTGCAGGGGATATTCGCCATTTCCATGAAGGATTTCCTCCGCGTTCTTTGGGTTCCTCCCATGTCCCAAAAACATGCCAATGAGTGAACTATAAAATTGCCCCAAGGTGTGATCGAGTTTGTTATTGTGTGTAATCAAGGTTCCCTGTGATCACCCACTGTTCCTGTCATATGATTCAGAGACCTGATAGTTGCATAAAAAAAATAAGAATATCATGAAAATCTTATTTTTCTTTTGTAATTTAATTGAAAAAGTAAAACTGTCATATATTACATTTACGTTGATCTGAAAAGAGAACTGTCTACCACTGGACAGCAGTCTAGTTCTTTTCCTCTTTAACGCAGGTAAAATGCTTCTGACTTTGTCTCTGGTTCAGTCTGACTTTGACTTTGGTTCAGGGGTGGCTTGATACCAGGAACAGTTGTACCTAAAACTCCAAACTCAATTCCCTCCTTTAAAGGCTGTGGTCATCCCTGTTGCTTGTGCATTTTTTTGAAATGGGAGTATACTTAATTATTTACCTGCCATCCCGACATACTCAGGCCTGTTCTGTCCTTCACAGTTGCAACACTTTTCTGCCCCACATTTGGCATTACCATGATCACCTCTGTAAGCTCTTGTGCTATGCTCTGTAGCACATCAGAATTTGTTGTTCTGTTGCCGTGTCCACACTTTTGACATTTAAAGCAGCTCCAGTACTTGGCTGGTAATCATACTGTACATATGCTGTAAATTGGTAACTGAAAACTTTGAAAAGTTTTAAAGTCATTGAAAATCATTCATACTTTAGAAAATGGAGTATTTTCTTACTTGCAAGTACATATTTAAACCTTTTTTTACTTCAACTTAGCTAGCAGGCTATTCATAAATAATTAAAATAGTGCTAAAACAGTGAAATTCTATCTGACATACCATTGTTTCAATAATAGCTTGTTTTTATCCATATACCCAGAGCTATTACCCATATATCAGCAACAAACTAGGAGTTTTACCAATTGGTTTATTATTTCCCTCTGGAGGTCAGAAATAAATGATTTAATTTTAAGTTTTTCTTTTTGTCCTAGAAGAATTTGAGTCTGTCATTGTCAGAACAAGACTTCCAGTTTTATTTATTTTAGCTTGATCATCATTTTTTTTTGTACTTGAATGCACCAACATGGCTCAACAACCCTCTCTCTCAAAATCATGCACCACACAAAGACTGTGAGAATGCATAATATTGGACTAGCTAACAGTCAGCTTCTGATAGTATACTGGTGAGAAAGACAGCATACCTGCATGCTGCATGCTGGGACATTGAGCTTGTTATATCACTAGAATTTAGCCCACCCTTATAAATTTTTCCAATCTCACTTATATATATTGACCTTTACAAGTAATGACTTTAATTTCCCATTCAACACCAAAGTTACACCAGAGTAAAAGTGCCAAAAGGACCTAGCTCAGTTAATTGGCTTCAGAAGATCTATGGGGTAACTGAACTGAATTAAAATAGAGCAAGCCATAAAACATGATGCTCCTATCAATTCTAAACTTTCTTCAGTGAAAATGCAATAATCACAAACCTAATCCAATTCAATTGCCCAAGAATTGCTGTCCGGGAGAAAAACCTGGACATTAACTTGAGAAAGGGTTATTTAATTGTGATGCTTACCAAGGCTTTTACTAGATTGAGTAATTTACCATTAAGTTGTTTGGAACTGACTGTGGTCATGTGTGAGACTCAAGGTTGAGGAGTCACAAAGATTGACAGGCTTTTCTATGAAAGGCCAGAACTGCATTCATGTGATTTGCTCCTCTGTTCATTTCTTGTCTAAAAAAAATCTATTTCTAATTAAGATTAATGAATCTGGTTAATTTCCTTTTAGCATTGGGATAATTGGGACACCACTTGGCTGATAAGTTGAATCACGTTGCTGTCATTGTTGGGGTGTGTGTACATCTGTGTATGTATATGTATATGCATTTACACACACTTAGTGGGGAAGAATCTGATGTGACAGGTATTTTCAGCGCTTGTACAGCAACAGTCAATTTAAATATATGCTGTCATGTCCCATAAGGGCTACCAATTGCTTTGATATACACACACCACAGCTGAACATCCTAAATGAAATTGCATATGTAAATTAGCCCATCGTGTTGCCTCTGCATTATTGATACTGACAGAGAGGAACTAGATAATATAAGGAAGTATTTGTAGAACAGCCAAGGATGCAATAACACTCAAAATAAATGATGAAAAAGCAATGGCTGGGGCTAGACTGTCCCATGTTATTATACGTTTAAATTTAAAGATTATTGTCTCAATTCAGGCAAAGAAACACCTCCATATTCGGTTGTAGATTGATACGATCTTCACTTTATTATTCCCAAACTCACTGCATGTTCTCTGCATGAGTCTTCTAATATGAGCTTTACTCCAGGTATAACATGGTGAAGTAATGGCAAAAGAAAGCAAATTGACAGGAATGGACCAATGAAGAGAGATGAGTGAGTAATTAAGTTATTTTATATTATGTACCTGTAGTAGAAGCAATTTTCACATTTAGATTCTTTCGTATAACATCTATTATATAATATATTATCTATTTTACATGGTCTATTATATATATCAGACCTGTTTTACTTCTGTTTTCCTCATTCTTGACCTTTCTGTGCTCTAGTTTCTTCCAGATGTCTTGTGTTACAGTCATATACTTATTTGTTTGGTTGTTGAAACTTCCTGCATCTGTTACAGGCCGTAAGCCAGCTGTACATTCTGGGTCTTGCAGGGCTGTCTGCATGTACCCAATTCCCTGCTTCTCCTGGCTGTATACCAGTCCAAGAGGTATTGACTGTGTATTTCTCCTTGATTTAATTGCTTTGTAGCCATTTTGATCTAGTTGGCCTGTGTTTGTGTACTGTATATCTATGATGATCATATCAGCATGTGATTAGCATGTCAGTCTGAACTGACCATGATTACTGGAAACAATATTTATGGTAAATAAAATTTCTAGAAACAGGAGGGTGAATAATGTGTATATATTTATTGCAGGACTTATTGCAGGACTTTTAATGCAATAAATGACTGTGTGCTGTTAAAGGAGAGAGAGAGAGAGAGAGAGAAAAAAAAAACAAGATGGTGTGGAGTTCATTTTAAAATATAGCAAATTGCCGTCACTTAATTTTGTGATTAACCATAGAATGATCTATGTTAAACTGTTATTAGTTACATAAAATGCTGTGCTATGCTGTGAAACAAGTCAGTTCAGGTTACTGGACTATAGCGGCTAATATGCCTGGCAATAAACTCACACCACGAAGGTTATCAACCTTATGAAATGTCACAACACCCAGAGATGGCCAAGATCTTATATTGAAGATGGAAGATTCAAGGCACTCGTCTACAGCATATCACAAATACGTTAAATGGGATTAAGGTCATGCTCTGTCAAAAATGAATGAATGAATGTTGGCATTGTCATCCTGAAATGTGCT
This sequence comes from Clarias macrocephalus, assembly GCA_011419295.1. NCBI lineage: Eukaryota > Metazoa > Chordata > Actinopteri > Siluriformes > Clariidae > Clarias > Clarias macrocephalus. The sequence continues at coordinate 48,139 of JAAGKR010001455.1, forward strand.
TGGGCCATCAGGGGAAGAGGGGAAAAAACACACTATCCAATGATGGCATAAACTGTTCATTGCAATTAGTACAGATAAGCAATCAGGTGATCACTGTATTGCCATACAACATTTCTGTGCTTAAACCTGATCAGTTAAAGAACCCCATAGCATAACACTGCCCCCAGAGGCTTGTACAGTGGGTTCTCCATGCTACATCCAAGCTGCATCGCTTCATGCACTTCGCTTATAACCCCTTATTTCCACCTGGTATTCTGCATATTTCTGAAGCATCACAGCAGGACCCACGCTTCGCTGTAGATTTGCGTCTATTCTATTGTTCATAAAAGCCATTTCTGGAAAGCATCTCAATGCAACAACCCACCAATCAGTGAGCCCTAAGTATTATTTTATTTTACATGACCACACAAACAAAGAGTGCACACTACAGATCAAACAAAGTACTTAATTAATAATTAAAATAGAATGATAAATAAAGGAATGGAAGTCAGTACATTACAATACAATACTGCTATCGTCAAACTCTCTGACTTGGATAAAATTATTTGACCATTCAAAGAAAAGTCTCTAAACAACCATGAGCCGAGCTTGTTTACCCAGCACCACTGATCATGAAGATTCATACAAAGGCAGGTGTCAAATCAAGCCACAGCATGACTGAAACACTACTGATGGGACATAAAGCTGCACAAAGGATAAAAGCAAACCGTATTGCACATGCAACATCAGAGATCTGCCAAACAGCAGCCTAATCCCAAATCGTCATTGCATTGTGAGTGTGGAAACGTTCTTACTTTCACTGTTAAACATAGCAGTGATTCATACTGTCAAATCTTTATGATGCAACTTTACCAAGTATTTTATTCATTCCTTTTTTTTTACCATGAAGTTGACAGTTTGCTATATTTCCAGGTTTTCCAAGATAATGTGTTGGACAGTTCATAACCCAATACCAGAAATTTATGCAATTTAAGCAATTTTTTCCTTGCTTGACGCAGGAAAATATTTTTACCCTTCTGAAATGCAACATTTTCCACCACAGGATATGCCTACAGAAAAGGTTGTTTAACAAATAAGAAGTTATTCACTGCACCAGTTAGGATTAAAAATTGTTTACAGCTGAAACATACACAATTTTCTGGAGTAACTCAATTGACCCCTTTGCCCAAGCAGTGTAAAAACAGTAAGCTTCTCTTTTCCCATCCCTTTAAGGTAATAGGACAAACAATTCAGCAGTATGGTTTACAGAAAAAGAACACCTTTGGATCAATACAGTTTGAGGATTCTACAGTAATAAGTTAATTGACAGACAGACCTAAAGTTTGGAGCAAACCACATGGAAAATAAAAAGCTTCCTTGATGAAGTTTTTGATCAGAGGTATGGTTAGAGATATAAAAATGAGCCATTCACCCCAAAGAACACTGCATCATCCTTTGGTGCTGTTTTGCTCCCAGTGGAACTACAACATTGTTTAAATTGAAAGGAATAATAAAGAATGAGTACCTCCATTTCTTTCAGTATAACCTTGGACAAAAATTGAGTGTTCCAACAGGACAATGGTGCCAAACACACATCAAACCTGGTAGTGGAGCTAACTAAGCTTTTAGAGCGTCAAACCTACTTCAAAATGTCTAGACTCTGCTTAGTAGTTAAGTTCATGCCAGTAAATCAACAAATTTAATTGAACTCCACTGCCAGGAAGATCTCCTTTTTAATATACAATAAGCATTCTGCCAGAAGCTTTCTGATGGCAACCAAAAGCATTTGCTAAACATGAAACTTGCTCATGGACCTCTGTTTGTTTATTTTTGACAGTGTTGATCACGAAGAATGAATGAATGAATGAATGAATGAATGAATGAATAAATACTTCTGATAAAAGCAGTTAAAAATGTATAACTCTTAAAGAACTACCTTATCAGGTCACATTCGCTTTACATTGAAACTGATAATTTTTTTAATTATTAACTTTTCAAATGACCATTTCTTTGTAAGGTGGGGAAAAAGTCCAATAGAACCAATGAAAGCGGTAACCAGGAATGTAAAAACAGTGAAACAAACTCTGATCCTTGAACAGATACATACTAATTATTTTTTTTTTTTTGTATTCTAGTATGGCTGAAAGTCTTTTTAAAACAGTTTTTTTTTATATCAATTTTTAGAATGTAGAATTGTATGTATTTAAGTCAACTCTTCTTATTAGTAGCTTTATTGAGTGAATCTATTCACCTGAATCATTGTGAACCAATTATCTGTCATTGAGACTAAGAGAGAGGGCATACTGCCACCAAAATTACATCACTTACCCTGACATGTATCGCAAGGTAATCATTCCATTTTGTGTTTTAGTCAATATTGCGCACACTCTCTATTTTCTCTTTTGTCATACCTGAAATGAATAGCTCGGTGACTACATGTGTAGTGTTAGCACAAAGCAAGACTAATAGATTTTTGCAAAGCTTAAATAGTACTTGCTTTGCCACGAACAACAGTGTAACTGTGAAAAATATCTGACTTATAGTGTTTATATCTGAAGTGTTCGTAGTTAACTGAATTTTTAAGTACAGAAGGCATGAGAAATGAGTAATAAAGGAAGGTATCTGTGACTGGTGTCATAAGACTTAAGATTATGGGATAATTATATTGCATTAAGGTCCTTTCAACTGGTACAACGGTAACTTCCTGAAACTCCTTCTCTCCTCCTCCAATTAATAACACACATTGTGCAAAGCACTTTCATTCATATTTAATACTGCATAATAAATGACTGAAGACATGGCAGGAATCAGATTCGGGGTCCTTGAGGCTCCCACATGCTGTGATTGTAACAGTATATTCCATTCTTGTCTCATTAGGAATTAAAACACTTTCCTAATATGCTAAAATTTGCTAGCCATGCTGAGTTTGCGCCAAACAACTCTTTCTAATTAGATAAAATATTTTTGATCTTGGAAACTAAGCTCATAGTGTGGAAGTATTCTATTTAGTAATTTATGCTATAACACAAAAGGGGGACAGAAGGCAAGACTTGTAGCAAGCGAAACAACTTAAAAATAATGGCAAAGAGAATAGTTATCTTATAAGTGTATTTGTATGCAACAAACCTTTCACCATCAGTGTCCCTGAGCTGCTTGCTATGCCGAACTGGTTGCGTGCCACACATGTGTAGAGACCAGCATCTGATTTCACGGCACTGGATATTCGCAGACTTCCATTGTCTAGAACAGTCATTCTGAAGGAAGGGGAAAGAAAAAAAAAAAACTAAGTATACAACTGCAAAACAAAGTTTTGTTACATTTTTTATGTCATCTGGCGTCGCTAATTGAAGTAACAGAAAGCAATTATAATAATGGCTTATAACTTCACAGTAGATGGCAGTACTGTGTAATATATTACTTAACTATGAGATTCTACCCATAAAAAGTTAACAAAACTGTTAGGAACATGCATGTCTTGTAGTTTTAATGAAACATACTCACTAATATAAAAAAATGTAGCAAGTTATTCAGCTAAAATTAATTCATCATTTAAGCTGAATAAATATATATTTTTTTATATTGTGTATCTCACACACAACAAATTCAGTGCATTACAATGAAAAAAACTGAACAAAAAATTAAAGAAAATGAAAAATAAAAGAGTTAATGAAACAGCACACAAAATAGTATGACGTACAAGTAAAACTAATATAAGAAGGAGAGGAGAGGGCGGCACTCTGGTCTTGCATCTCGAGGGTTCAGGGTTCAATTCCTTTGAGTCTATTGTATGTAGTTTGCATGAGGTCCCATTTTTGGTGGGTTTCTTTCAGGTGCTCTGGTTTCCTCAAACAGCCCAAAGACATGCAGCTGAGGCTAATTCGATTAGCCAAAGCTGTAGCCAAATTGCCTGTATCGTGCGAGTGTTTGTGTGTGCGCTTGTGCCCTGCAATGGACAGGCACCGCATCAAGGGTGCATCCTGCCTAGTGCTCCGTGCCCCTCTGAAAGTGAGTTAGTCAGTGAGTGTCCTAAGGAGCTAAAACCACAGACCCAATTCTCAGCTTGTTGGAATATGAAACTAGAATATGAATTGGAGGTTAATGAATATGACCAAGTAACTTAGATCACAAAGCATTGTGTACGGTTAGGCAATATGTAAAGAAGGTGTGCAGCCAAATACAAATATAGTATTCCGTTTGAAGAGGTAATTTTTACTAAATTAATGTAAATATGGACACAGAGAGAGGGGAGAGAAAGGAAAAAATAAAAAACAAATAAACAACCAACAGGGTTTTTATGTCAAAGTCAGGAACTGGGATCCTGTTTGCTAAAAAAAAAAAAAAAAAAGAATCCTGTTTTAAACATAAAAGTGGGAGTGAGAGCTTTTCTTACAAACCTTTCTGATGTAACAACCACCAAATAAAATAAAACATCAAAACAAATACTTCTACACAGCCATTGTTGTCAACTGTAACCTAAATAATTTCTTGAACAGGAAAAGATGTTGATTTGAAATACTCAGACTCAAAAGACAGAATATCCCTAGAGGGTCTGGGTCAGTTGAATATCAGTTGAATATAGTCAAGTTCCACAAATCTTTTCTTATAATATATGGATGGAATTGACATCTTTTTCCAGCATTTCTAGTGGACGGGTTAACAAAAAAAAAAAAAAAAAAAGCTCTGTTCTGTATAGTGACCATGTCACTTTCGGTTTAAATGCAAATACAAAACAGTCAGGAATATTCTGAGCACTGATTTTGGCAATGATTACACCCATACAGCACAATTTTGAGCGGTAATTGGTATCATCTTTAACTATGACAGCCTTCTGTACAAATATTAATGATATTCCGCTAGATTTGGATCTACCTTGTGTGTAATAAATTCTAAACCTGGATCATTCCAACAAACCTCAATAACACCGTGGCACAGTAAAAGATAAAATATATCACTTTGTCAGTGTATAGAGTGTTCCTGCAGTCCAATCAGACTTTGGATTCAAAACTACAAAATGTGTCTAAGGCATTTCTTTCAGTAAACAGTGAATAGTATGTACAGAACATACTTCTAAATTATTTAAATGATCTTAATAATGACATGTAATGTGACAAATGGTGCAGAATAATACAGCATTAACAGCTCTAACAGTAAAAACAAAATATTTAATAAAAAAAAGTACAACTACCGATTAAAATCATTTATTTATTCTTTAATATCCTCTGTTTTAATATTTGAAAGATGAAGCCGCACACAATTTAAATGATATTGTTGGACTTTTTTGGGTGGATTATAATGCATATTAACATCTGTTCTAAATACCATGACATAATCATGAATCCTTTATGAAAGTTTTCCAGACTTTTAATCTTTAATTCCTTATCCCCCTCATACATAAAAGGAGAACAAAAAACTTCATGCAAACAGTAAGCTCAATCAGAGCTTAGTACAATAGTGAATCATTGTTAAATTGTTGATTCAAATTGTTGATTTGTCACAACCAACTATTTAATGTATACTTAATGTATATATTTGATATGCTTGGTAACTTCTTGGTGATTTTTAAAAAATCTTATGTCTCATACAAAACGATAATCTTTTTTCCTGCCTATCTTCTGTGCCACGCTCCAGTAGGTGGAGATATTGCATCAACCGCCCATACAATCAAAAGAAGAAGAAAAAACAAGTATATTGCAAAGACGTTAGCGGTCTTCATTTTCTGCAGAAACCATGTTACATTTTAAGGAACCTAAGAGAATTTAACATTTGAAAGTTTACGTAAATATTTCTAAGATGTGCGCATCTATTCTAAACCAAAAACTGGTCCACTGATTCAATTAACTGAATTCAATTGAGAAAAAGGTTGATTACATTGCATAATCAGGTAAATCGCTTCTGGTAGCCATGCTGAATAAGGCCATCTACCAAATTCCGTAAATGTGAACCTAAAAGTTTTTATTCAGAACACCGAAGCACTTAAATAGTGACATCTCTGGAGATAAAAAAAAAAGAAAAAAAGAAAGAAAAAGGCAGCACCAGCATCGTCCTATCTAGATCAGTCGTTCTACACTTTATTCCTGGAGGACCGATTCTCTGTATATTTTACCATTTTCCCTGCTCTGCCACACCCACTTCAATTACGAAAAGGCTATTAATTAGTTGATTACTTAAAAAGGGTATGCTTGGAGATGACAAAGCACTAAAATGTGGAGGGCAGTAGTCCTCCAGGACCAGAGCTGAAAACCACTGATCTGGATCACACAATGACCCAATTTTCATTTCACTCTCCTTGCTATGGAACATATTTGTTGTATCTTTACTTCCTACAGCCACTGTCTTTACTGTATCAATCCTGGAGCATGAGAGGCACTGTGCTAGGATTGTATGCTAGTAAGTGAAATGCATTTAAAAGTAGCTAAATTCAACCTTATTGCTCTGTTTGCTACTTGTTTGTAATGCATGTACGAGTGACCCAAGCATACACAATTTTTATTTTATGCAATCTTTACTTTAAAATGTATTAAAACCATGTTACCTTAATCAAAAGCAAATCAAAGAATTTGACACCTAATGCACACTATATTTACAAAGAAAATTCGTTTTAATTTGTTTTTGCCCTTCAGTGAGCTCCAAGACAGTCAGCTCTCTTCAAAGAAGCAAAAATCCATGCAACTAAACCACTTTTGTAATATGACTACAAAAAACTCTGGCTGTTACTGTATTAAAGGTTTTTTACAATATACTGTATGTAGGCTCTGAAATATACATTGTTTATAAACCAGCATTATAATCATTTGTGTGGTGCTGCCAGAGTGCACTGGAATTACTCCCACTTTTTCCTCTGACTGCGCATAAAGGATATCTGTCTGCTCCAGTTGAAATTCATATAACTTTTCAAACATTAGAAAATTCAATCATCAGTAAAGCATATGTCATGCAAGAAAAGCTTGGTCTGCATCGACAGGAAAATATAAGGTGTTGATTTATTCTCTCAAGTCAGATACAATGAATCAATATCCTACAGTGAATAATTCTTTCACCTCTATGAGCATTACCTCTAACCCCACTTAAACTTATCACCAGACCTACTGCAAAACAAATGTGCCTTTAAAATAAAATGGATGTTACTGAGTTGAGTAAATGTTATTGCAACTGAAGCAAAGAAAAGAAAATCTTATGCATGTCCTTTTACAGGAACACGACATTTGAAACATTTGAAACACAACACTACATGGATTTATGATATATAAACAATGATTTAATATCAAACACTTAGTGTTGTTCAAGATGTTATACTGTATGTGTTTCATAACATTATGATGTGTATTTTCAGTTGTAAGTCATTCGGTGACTGGTTATAAATATCAGAATTCGGGCAAGTTTTGGCAGGCAGCTGCTCTCCCCTCATTCCAGTACTGATGACCAAACTGAATTATAATATATATAAACTCAGACTACTGTGTCAGAACTAACTGTTGTATAATGGAAAACCTTTACTATCACTATTTATTCCTTACTGTTTAAAATTTACTCTAGATATTATGTGTAATATGTTTAAAAGCTTACTACAAATAATGACTGAATCTGTAGAACGACATGCGAAGAAGTCCGATTATTCCATTCTTCAGTATGATATACTCTATATCCTTGGCCAGGTCTATACTGAATCAGTGAATTATTAATGTACCTCCTCCAACACTAACACAATGACCTCAAGTAACACCATTCTCATGTGTCGATTATGCTTGCTAAGGCCCACGTAGATCACGAAACATGGTGTGCAATCTGACAACAACAACAGAAAAAAATTATGTTCTCTTCTTTTTCGTCTCATTGCAGACAACTAAACATGGTGTACAATGTGACAAAAAAAGAAGGTCCTGTTCTCTTCTTAATTAGTGACCAATAACTAAGTGTGGTCTCTCCTGCTGAGAGGTGACAATTGCGATGGCTAAAGGAGGCTATTCCTATAATTGCCCCTTTATTTATTTATTTATTTTTAAATTTGTAAAGGCTGAATATTATCCATGGGAAAAAAAATATCCATTTACTTTTATTGATTCAAAGCAACTTAAGTGTGGACGCTTCTCAAAGGAACTCTGGTACAGAACCTTAACTGATAAGCTATTATAGCTCCCTATATGAAATGAGTAAATGGCAATTTCTATCTGATGGCTAGCCTCCTAAACTTAAATTATAAGTGAACTAATAAAAGTATTGTCAGCCCCACATCTGTGGAAAGAGGGTGTCCCTGAGGGGTTGTAATGTTTGGAAACTTTGGAAAGCTCTTATGCCTGCCACTCAATCTATTCCACTTAACAAAACCTCTAAAAGTATGCCCAGTTCACAACTGGCATACATCAATATGATTTACACCTAAACCAGCAATTCAGTGTGTATATGTTAATTTCATTATACTTTTTTGATATTTATGATGAGATCATTAGTAAACATGACAGTAGATCTCATCTTTAGCAGGACTTGCAGGAATAGCAGGAATGAAAAGTTCAATAAAGTTCACTATGTACCTGATAGTCATCTTTACTACTAAGATAATTCATTAGTGGAGCAAACAATATAGCATTAGGAAAACACACCAGTAAAAGGTTTGGAAACAAGTTTGGAATGATTTTCTACATTCCAGAATAATACTGGATTTTTTTTTCCGAACTATGAAATAGCACATATGGCATTGGGTAATTAGGTAAAAACAACAGTCAGTTGTTATTTAACACATGAAGGTCAGCTGTTCTGGAACAGTTCTTGCAAAAACAGTACTGCAAGTGCATTTGCAAAACCCTTTAAGCACCATGATGAAACTGGCTCTCATGAAGACCATCCCAGGAAAGCAAGACCAAAACTTACCTCCGCTGCAAAGGTTCATTGAGAGTCATCAGACTCAAAAATCATCAATTTACAGCACCTCAGCGTAGTCGTTATGAAGACTTTACAGAGCACAAGTAGCAGACACATCTTAATATTGTTTGATATTGAATAAAAAGGGATTATTGCATATTTTGGATGCCTTCAGCATTGTTTTACAATGTAGAAAGAAAAGAAATCAGGAAAGACCGTGGAATTAGGTGTTTACAAACTTTTGAGGTTTTGAGCAATGAGCTCGGCCTGATGTATCCGCTTTCATTACTGTTACAACGTCTGTGACACGCTCACAGTATGACATTGAGGTTGATGATGAAGCTGCCTACTGTTACAGTCAGTGAGAAATGTTTGTGACGCATTCACCGTATGACATAAATGTTAATGATGACACTGCCCACTGTGACATTCAGGGAAGATCGCCTGTGATGCCTGTGAGAGAACTTTACCTGCGCAAACACACAAAGCTACAAAGCCACAAACAGAATGTCGCTTTATACTGTATATATTTTTGGTTTCATACCAGAACAATAGAAGACAATATCAGGCCTCAGCTCCTGAAACACCCAAACCGACACATCCGGCACCAGCACCACACCGCAACCTAGGCCATAGGGACTTCCACCCCATAACAATGATGGGCAATCACCCACCAAAGCCCAGACCGTTCACACGATTGTGCCACCATCAACCAACCAGACCACCATGCAAATGCACAGGAGAATCTTGCTCAGGAAGGGAAGGTAGATTTATTTAAAAGCAAAATAAAGGAGAAAAGAAAAATTACCAAAATATGCAAGACTGTGCTCTTGTGTGTTAAATTTGTTGCTTTGCCACTGTCTCTAAATAACACTTGTTAGAAACAGCTGAGCTTCTGGATAATATGCACAAAAATATGCAAAAATTATTCACTACGAGTGCATGTTGTAAATATGCATATGGTATTTAAGAGTGTGCACTCTTGTTAAAGCCTGTTTTAATGTACATTCTGGTGTTCTTAATTAAAAAGAAAAAGAAAAAAACATATTTTTAAAAACATTTGTTTTTAAAACATCATGTTTTTGAGTCTAATATCTTTCATTTTTTGGTGTGAATGAATTATGCAATTGAGAATTAAAGCATAAATTGTATATATTGTTATTTAGAGGTCAGACATAATCACAAACTTGCACACTTCACACTCGGACAGATACAACAACATGTGGGTGGAAGTTTGCTGGGTCTGATGCATTGTAACCATAACAGTTAAATACAGATATTTGGGAATGTAAATACATACAAAAAAGTTTCAAACAAACAGTCTATTCTATGTGGAAATATTGTGCAGTCAAAAAAAGCAAGGAGGGAAAATCAGAGGGCTTTATTATCATGCTTTTAAGCCAGGAGCATTTATAGTGACAGGGGCTAGATGAAATCGCTGTAAAAGGAGGACCCCAATCGTGGAAGAGTAGCCTGATATATTCAGACTTGTGATGTGTCATCATGCTGTGAGTGGGTTTAAAAACCAGTAAACAGTTAGCAGCTAACCCACACATAGTATGTCTGAGCAGATCAGACATCCTCACCACACTTTGATAGTGCTAAAACTACAGTGCATCAGCAACAATGAACTGAAGGATCAGCAGACAATGAGACTATTTTTATTTTTCTTAATTACTTTTTCTTAATTTCAATCATATTTAAGAGTTTCAAAGTACAACTGACAGTACTGGGCACATTCTAGCATTGACAGATGGAGAAAGATGTAAATAAACAATTCATTGGATTTCTGTTTTGTTTTAATTTTTTTTAAGCAAGAGATGGATGTGACTTTTTTATTTTATTCAAATGTCCCGTTGTTCCATTTAAAGTGGCTGGTACCTGTACTGGTGACATTTATTTTTGCACATGTAGGCAATCAGAAATGACATTTCATCTGGACAGACACAAATTGAGAATTAATATTTTATGACAAGTTAATTATTACAACAAATGTAATAAGACCACTTTGGCCTACTTAAAAAAATGACAGTGATTAGGCACTCAATAATGGGCAAAGCTCCCATGCAAACTGATTTCATGCAAGTAGTTCACAAATCTGAAAGTGGTAAGTTCTATGTCTGTGACTTACTATCAGTCTCTACTATCATGTATGACTTGCTTAACCATGTATTCTGTGCTTCATATGAAGCTTTTTCAGGGAAGGTTTACTTGCTTTATTCCCACACTTGTCAAAATTGAAAAAGGGGCTATGTATAAGAAACTCTTATTTGACAAGAACAATTTGCATATTCTCCAATCAGCCATAACTTAATCCAGATTTTATGTTTTTTTGTGCCTCCAGGGCTTCTTTGTCTAATGCATTTCATGGATGCTTGAACAGATTGCTATGTGGGAAATGTGTCCAATACCACTCTGTTATGGCCAGTGTCTACTTTTTATGTGGTTTGTGCTACCTTGGCTTTCCTGTGCGATTGGCCTGGGTGGGCTCGCCTATGGTCCCCATGATCCTGTTGCCACTTTACTGGTATATACTTCATATTAGTGTTATTCAATTCACCTGCCCAAATATCCAACTTTTGAAAAGTATGTTACAATAACTTGTGAACAGCCTGTGGCACTGATCAGGCATTATCAAAAACCAGATTGCTTTGATAGCAGCTTTTAGCTCATCTGTATTTTTGAGTTGGGTCTTTACAGTATACCACTTTACACCAGTAACCATAGATTCTCTATGGGGTTCAGGTCAGGCAACATGGCTGGCCAGGCACAGTAATACCATGGTCAGCAAACAAATTAGTGGTAGTTTTGGCATTGTGGGTAGGTGGTACAGTAAATACCACTGGAAAGGGAAATCAGTAACATAAAGCTTGTAAGTAGACAGAAGCATGTGGAAGTGCTCTAAAATCTCCTGGTAAATGTCTGTTTTGACGTTAGACTTAACAAAAGACAGTCAACCAACACCAGCAGATGATATGGAATCCTAAATCATCACTGACTATGGAAAGTTCACATTGGACTTCAAGCAACTTAGACTGTGTGCCTCTCCACTCTTCCTCCAGACTCAGGACATTGATTTCCAAATGAAATGCAAAACTTACTTTCATCTGAAAAGACAGCTTTGGTTAACTTGCCCAGTTCCTTTCCCCCTACTTGTGAAGCTCTCATGAGTTCTTGAATTGACTTTGTTTGACATCATTTTAAGGCTGTGATTTTCCTTGTTGATTTTGCACCTTTTCCTACCACATTGCTCCTTTCCAGTTAAATTTCCATGAAAATGCTGTGATGCAGCACTGAGAACAGCCAGCCCTTTCAGTCATGACCTTCTGTGGCTTACTCTCCTTGTGATGATCATCCTCAGTCAGCAGTCAGAGGTCTTCCCTATAATTGTGGTTGTGTATACTGAACTAGACTGTGAGATGCACATTATTTATATATACTGTATAAATTTTTTTTATTTTTTATTTTTTATCTTTTAAACTTGAAAGTTTGGCAAATAAAATAATGGCAAGGTTGACAGGTTGAAATGTATTGGCATTTCAATAAATTTAACTCTTTTTAAATGTCAATAAGGCTATTAAATAATAGTGAATACAAACTAATAAAAAGAAAATAATCACATTTATCGATTCTCATCATTAAGATTTACTGGTGTTATACTATATGGTAAATTTAACTGGTAAAATAATATACAGTTGGTTTGCAATAACTAAATTAATTGGTATAAACAATGAAAGAAGTGGATTGCTTTAACAAAAAATGTTTGATAACTCTTTATTATAGTTTAGTCTATCCGCAACTTATTAATTGCCATATCATTTAGGCTGCTACTTTTTTCATTCATATTACTAGACAATTTACGTGGAGGCAGACTCCCTACATTAAGAAGCCTATATGAATGCTCAGACACTTTTTTGTAAAATAAATATTATTAATTTTTATAATAATTTACAGTTGAAACAAGACGTTTACACCCACCTTAGCAAAAACATATTTCAGTTACCTCTATATATAATTTCTAGTAAATATTCCTTGTCTTGGATCACTACTTTAGTACAGAGAAATATTAATTTCAGCTTTTATTTCTTTAATTACATTCCCAGGGAATTTAGTCTTAATAGAGGACATTTAGTATTTGGTAATATTGGCTTTAAATTGTTTATCCTGGGTCAATTGTTTCAGGTAGCCTTCCAAAAGCTTCTTAAAATAAACTGCTAGAATTTTATCTCATCCCCTTCTGACAAAACTGGTATAACAGAGTCAGGTGTCTTGGCCTCTTTGCTTGCATATGCTTTTTTAGTTCTGCTCAAAAATTTTCTAGGTCAGGACCGCTCCAATACCTCAACTTTATTGTCCTTAAGCCATTTTGCCACAACTTTGTACGTACGCCTGGGGTCATTGCGCATTTGGAAGACTCATTTTCCTAGCTAATATCTTGAGTTGTTGCTTCAATATATCCACATAAGCTTCCTTCCTCATAATGCCATCTTTTTTGTGCAGTGCACCAGCCTCTCCTGGAGCAAAGCATCCCTACAACATGATCCTGGTACCCTGAAGCAAGAATTGTTAAGTTCAGTAATACATACCTACAATACAATACGTGTACATAGATTAAATTTTTTAACGATTCTGAATAACTGGCTGTAAATATTAAAATAACTTTAGGGGGTATAAATCTAAAAAAAAAAAAAAAATACCACATTGCAACACAAATGTCTGCCTTTACAAATTTTAAGTTTACAAATTAGGCTTAAATTGTGTTTATTGAGCCAATATGATAAAATATTCTACTTGTAAGAATGTTATTTTTAAGAGCTTTTATGTTTGCAAAATTCCATCTTGCGTTGATGTCTTCCTTAAAAATCACTCTCCATCTTCATTTATTACATAGATTTTTATGATGATTAGATGAGGATATGATGAAATCATGAAAAAAAAAAAAATAATAATTTTAGTGCAACACAATGTGCTGTCCACAAAGTCTAAATTTGTTGATGTGATTTATAAGGTTTTGCAAAACATGTAAGTCCAAGCCTGCTTTAGTGCACCCTGTCAATAAGGGGATATAACAAGAAACACCAAAATTCATTTAGAATATCCTGCTTTTAAATTTTGTTGCCCAAGTGTGTTTGACTGATTGCTTAAACACTTAATTTCTCTGAATGTCTACACTTGGTTTGAGCCCTGGGTCTCGCCTATGAAGGCTGCATAAACCTGATACACGTTTTGCAATCAAGGGATATGCAACTAAATATTAAGTCTTATTGACTTTAAATTACTTTTTTGACCTGGGTCTTCAGTCTTATCTGCAAAGGGCTGGAGTGGCTGTAGGCTTTCATTACTGCTAAATTGGAGGCACACTTGATAGTTGATAGGAGACTAATGATGAACTGATTAATCAAGTGGAATCAGGTGTGCCTTCTGCTTGGCTGACATGAAAGTCTGCAGCCACACTAGCTAGACCATGGTGGGTAGATTGAAGAATCCTGCATAGGCCTATCTGTTCTTTTAATTTTGCTTACCAAATATTAAGATATTATAAGTCATCACATCCTGATGTAAAGGTCACAAAATGAAAGGTGAAATTTTGATCTGATGTCTCATATGTATCTTTTGATAACGTCTTCAGTGTACAGCAATTACAAAAGAATTGGCCTTGCTATTTGAATATATTGGGAAGGGACTGTGTGTGTGAGTGTATGTGTGTGTGTGCGCACGCGCACGCATGTGTGAAGATATTTTCAAATATATAGAGAATGCAAACACTTTTTTTTAACACTATATTAAAAGAGATTCTCAATGTGAGCAATCACAGTGACAAGTTAAATAAAGGCTAACTAATAAAAAAAAAAGTAATAACAAAATTCTTCCCCCAAACAGAAGCGAAAAGAATTAAGTAGAGTGAGTAGGGTGAATTTCTCTTGTGAAAGGCATCCCCTGCAGGAACGTTTTCAGTAAATAATGCTACCAGGTTCTGAAAATCTGAGATTTATATCATGACACAGTTGGCTACGCTCTTTTGGGCCTGCTTTCCTTTTGTCTATCTATAACCTCAAGGTTAAACCCCCAATTATAGCCACATGGGATTATTTAGTTTTTGATCCCCCTACCCCCACCTTGTCAAAAAATACCTTTGTTGCAAAAAGAAGGAGGGAGAAAACTGTTGACTGTTCTCTTGACAGGTCTCCAATAGCTAGGTAATTGATATTGATTTTTAAAATCTTTATCAGCCTTGGTGCCTCTTACACCCCCAAACTCATTAAATAACATATCTGACAAACACATAACAATATGTCAGAGGCTGTTTTTCAATAGACTTTACAGGTGAAAAGAATTCATTCATTCTTATTTAAGTTACTGGGGTAGAACAATAAGTAAATTCTGCAACATTCAACACACAACATTCAACACACAACACAATTGTATTGTGACCGTTTTACCATAGGTAGTGCCCAGATACTGTATGTCGAAATGTGCAGATACTAGAATGTATATGTTGAAAAAAATAAATAAACAAATGCATCAATAAAACAAGATGAACTTTTTAAAACTTAGAACATAAAGCCATTATGGGTAATTTGATGACACCAATGCGTGCAATGTTCACTGGATTTTTAACCTTACTTTCACATTCTGTTAGCCAGAGATCATTTCTGTTTCATAGATTAGCATTAGCAACACATTAACAATATCACAGTGGATAATTTTTCACTACTTAAACACTGTGTTTTGTTTAAAGATGTTTAATGGTATGTTCACATTTTTTCTTAATGTTGATTAGAATTTCTATTCATTTAGGGATTGAGGCCCAAATTCTGAGAAATTTCTCACATTAGCTCTGAGGAAATTTAACATTGTTGCTAACTGAAAGTAATAATTTGTGATCTTTGATTTACTGTATCTATATGAGCTGACAATCTCATTTTATGTTTAACACAGAATGACACTGAAAATGTAGCACAATGGGTACTTGGTGGGGTGCTGTAAATATCACATGACAGTGGGTGCTGTTGCACTTGAATATCAGGACTTATGTGCCTACAACTGCATCACAGCTGTACTGAAATTCAGCCAATCCTCAACTGTGATATTGCTTTTATAACAGTTCCCCAAACATGCTAACTCACTTTGACTGGCTGAGCAACTAATGGTTTCTTTTTATATTTTCACTGATTTGCTTTAGAATATCAGCTTACTTCTGTTTTTTGGGGTTGAATCCCAAATTGCATTAAACAAAAAGTTAGTGTATTAGGGTGTACAAGCCCTTGTTCTGCCCAGGTAGTGCCCTTGACCAGGGGTTAGGAAGAGATTTGGGATTCATCCTTCTGTTTAGACACTAGGTAGCTTTTTGGATCTGTAAATAAAACAACACAGGCATTTCAGAGGCAATTCAGCACTACTAAGATGCGACTGCTAAGCAGACAAAGTGTTGTTTCAGATTAAATAAAAATATCAGATGTTTTCTTGCGGAAAGTTCTACTGTGACTGGTTTTAAATGTGGATTTTGGCATGCAGCAGCTCTCCCTTCTTTCCAGTACAGTGGACTGTACCAACCTACTTTCTTGCTTGCAACCAAGAGTCAGCGTGAATATCTGCAATACTGAGTGATACATATAGTCTAAGCTGTTATATAGCTGTTGTGCTCTATATCACAAAAAAGTCAGAACCAAATGTTGTATAATAGAAGCTAAACTGTGGTGATCAGGACATTAATGGAAAACTCTAAACTTCAGACTGTCCTTGCTGAAAATTCTCTCGCACTGCCCCAGTGTAAGTAAAGCAGTCGGCCACTTAATCCGATGACCAGAAAACTTAAATTTTACTTGAATAATGTGTATATGTATAGGTGACACGAATTTTCACAGTTTTTACAAAACACCGATTGCACAGCAGTAATTTATATGAATTAGAGACAAGCAGCAGATGGCAGCTACAATAAAATTGTGACTTTTTCTTCAGGATATTACCTATATTCATTTAAAGAGACCCATATTAGCTGTAGAAAAAAAAAACTACACTTACTTTAAAGGTGTTGGATATGTTGAATATGTTATTTCCTTAATTTATATTTATATGTCGTTAAAATGTATACGTATTTTCTTTAAATGTTGTCAATGGTCATCAGCCAGAATTTTCTGGCTAATAGAAACCCTGTTCTATACAAATACAAATAAGAGGTGCATGATTCCCTTGCCAGAACAGTTTGTAGGGGATCTACTTGGGACTAAAGTTTTTTTTTTTAGATTTGAAAGTGGTTTCAGGGGTACTGTTGTATATTAAATCTGATTTAATAAATAAATAAATAAATAAATAAGTAGGCTTCCAGTTTATGCCAGTGTCAGGTTTAAATCCATATCTGGATATTTGAGCACTTTCATCATTCCCCCTATTGGGTCACATTTGTGGCTCACTTTAAATTACTTTTAATGATTAATGTTTAAGCTCAATTTGGAAAGATTTTGATATAGACTTCAGTTCCCAGCATTCCTTGCACTGATTTGCTAGTTCACTATTAAATTAATTTTATTATTATTATTATTACCATTTTGTTTATTGTTGATTAGTTTCAGCATTTTACTTACTTTTCTCTGTTTCTTGGTCTAAAAAAAAACCCCAAACAAAAGCAAATTAATATTCTTGAATCTAGCCAAACCTATATTATAAGCATCTTATATATATTTATCTTATGATCTTATATTTGGTTTGTTTTAATTAAAAAGTGTAGATAAATTAATCTGTATTCATTATATTTTTACTTGCCAAGATTTTTTCCTGTGTAGTAATTGTTTTTCATGTTGTTAATATTGGGAAAGTATGCCTTCATGGTTCTCTACTTCCCTGTGTTGTTTTAGCGTATTATGTATGTACTGTATGTTTAAAAACAAACAAACAACCAAAATCCAGGCTTAATTCTGAAAGCATAGATGCAGATACATAAAGTCTCACTGTGGTACACCCCTACTTTGCATGCAACTAAAGAGCCTGAAGGTGTTTTGCTAATAGTACTGATTAGAAATTATTGATGATGGACATTTGCAGTACATCTTATGAATTTTTACAAGGAAAAGTAGTTTCACTAGCTTGGATGCCCTAAAATAATGCTGCTCCCTCTAACATAACTCATTTGCAATAAAAAAAAAAAAAAAAGGTTTAGCTCGACAAGCTTGCAACTTTGAAATAAAGAGAGCCCTGCAGCACTCCCTGAGGCCCTCACCTATTTCTAAAATCCCTTGATATATCTTATAATGTAAAGTGTCCCTTCCTGTATTATATTTATTGCACCACATTACGACATGTTCCACACAATTTTGGGGACATTTCAAATATTTATTTCATATATTGGCATTTGACACTTTGGCATTAAATAGAAAGTTGATTTTAATCTAGTATGATCAAATCCTGCCAGGACCACTTCTTCTCTTTTTCATTTCCCTTTGAAAGCCAAAGGAGAGGGTTAGCTCTGTCAAAAGGTAGTACAAATTTTTATTTCAAGGAGGGAGGGGCATTTTCTCCTGAGACTTCCCCAGAGCTAGTTAAGTCAGTGTACAGATATAGCATGTAAACTCCTGGCTCAGACCATTCCTTGAATTCATATAAAATCCAAAAAGTCTTCAGGAGGACAATAATGTGATACTGTATTTCACCAAATCAGTTGTAGATATCTGCAGATGGAATGTATAGATATGATACAGATCAAACATGGCAAGGTTAAGGTAATTCATTATGCCTTCTATTGTTTTTTACATTACATATGTACAAAACATATGTTAAAAAAAAGATTATTGTACTGATTATTTATTTATACTTATACCTTACAGTCTCAATTAAGCCTTATAATTTAGTTTACTTATTTCATTTGCAGAAAGCAGAAGAGTGCTTGTGTGTGTGTGTGTGTGTGTGTGTGTGTGTGTGTGTGTGTGTGTGTGTGTGTGTGTGTGTGAGAGAGAGAGAGAGAGAGAGAGAGAGAGAGAGAGAGAGAGAGAGGGGTAGTCTCCCACTGATAATGATCTTTTTCTTTTCTCTCACTTCCTCTGTGTAGGAATTCTGCAAGGAATTGCAGACAACACATACAGTACATGTAGGCTGAAATGTGCATAGGGACCAAGATGAATTACCAGTGCTGTGCTAGATTGTTCTTACTTTGAAAAATGATATCAACCTCAGGCTCCCCTAAGATAAATCTAACCCCACTCCTTCTCCATGGATAATAATGTGCATATTTTCCCAATCAGGATTTTTTTCTTTATCTATTTTGCACATTGGTTCACTATTCATTCATTCATTTATTTATACAAAGCTCCTGGCTAATAGTTAATTTTCATTTTCAAAAGTCATATTTCCCTGTTGAACATCTTAAAAACTGACCTAAACTGTGGTATTCTTCCTTGCCCTTATTTAATGGCAAATATAAATTGTGTAAGTCAGTAAACATAACATTAGTTGTGGTCGATCCACTGTCCACTACTATAATTGACCAATTGACTCCAGAGAAAAATCCTTACATATGGATCTTCTGTAGCACAGCCAAGCAACATGCCTTCTCAAATTACACCCTGTTGGTCAAAGAGGTTTATTTTTAACGTGCAATTTATTGGGTTGTTTTAGAAACCGAAGGTAGGTTAGAAGGAAACTGGTAGCTTTAGGGCATACTCTAGACTTTTGCTGAAAAAAATGTGCTTTCTTCCAAATGACATTCCAATGTCTAAGCATTCCAAATTTCCCTGGTGGAAAAGGTCATCCTCATAAAAAAGCAGACTGGACAAACATCTGTGTGTAAACAAATCCCCTCAAGGTAGGAGAACGTTTGGATAGTGATGAGGGTGTGTGTGTATGAGTATGCATTTGGGTGGCATGTTGTTCCACATTTTCTAATCTGACATGATGTTCTCTCATGAGTACACAAGACATTTGGTCACCAGTTACAAGCAGATGTTCAATTACAAACTGTGCAGGGAATTTAAATGACTTGATGAAAAAAAAAAAAAAGAAATATGACATTTAGAACATGATGTATGGTGGATGCTTATACAACTTAAGGCTAACACCTAATAACAGGAAATTATTATAAATATGGATCAGATAGGAACATATTTTCATGAGAATTCCACAACATTAAATGTATCCAAAAACATATGGAATTTTTCTTTTATTGTATAAGAAGAATAAAAAGACTCACAAAACACCACTGTTATTATTTATCCAGGGTAGCATTGTCTGTATCTTTCCAAAAATTGTTGGAAGAACAAGAAGTACAGTCTAGGCAGTCTCATGGACTAAGCACAGACAGACAGCTCTGCACAATTAGCAAAAACAAATAAACGAAACTAAACTCAAGATAGACCATATTCTAGACCACAGCATTGTTTAGTTCTTGAAAAGGTGTTGATTTATTTGCTATTATACAGTCATGATGTAGTCAACTTCGAGTTGAATTAAATTAGCTTATTCTAATACAATATTATTTTATTAGTATCAGACCTTTCATCTCCGTGCCCCTGTATACAGGATAAAGAGGTATAGATGATGAGTGAATAAGCCCTTACACAGGGACTCATATGAGAGATGCTCGCATAAGCAGATTAAGAAAAAAATCTTCAGAACAGGTGAAACTGCACTTTGCACTTTTCTTTTCTCAGTTATGTAACCAGCTGCATTTATTATTATTATTATTAGCTTTAGATGGTCAATAAAGGCAGAAAAGCCTCTACAGATCTGCTTTGAGACCATAAAATAATATGTTAGTTGAACCACCTGAGAAAGATATTAACAACATCACAGACTGCACCATTTTTTTTTTTTTTTGCACAAACACTAGTTCTAGTCAGGTGGGTGTGTTGGTTTCCTAATAATAATAATAATAATAATAATAATAATAATAATAATAATAATAATAATAACCCTACTAACATTTCCCAAAGGAAGTACTAAAAAAAGAAGCAGGCTTTCCTGCAGAAGGACAAGAAACAGATGAGAAGGATGCATAAGGAACTGAAGTTGAGACTGAGAAAAAACAAAGAAGCCTACAGAAGAAAGCTGGAGGGTAGATTTCAGCAGAACCACTCCCAGGAGATGTAGGCTGGCATGAAACAGATCACCAACATCAAACCGAAACAACAACCTGAGGGAGCAGTCTAGTAAGAGCAAGTTAACTGAGTTTGTTCTTCTATAGGTTCAGCATGACACCCTGACCCTCTATTGCTTCCAATCTGTAAACACCACTCTTTCCCAACTCCCCCAAGATCAAACATCTTTTTCTACCCAGTCATCTATACCAGTTCTCGTCTGCTCATTTCAGAACTGTTCACCCCATCCCACAGCACAGTTCACACCTCTACCTCCAACATACCCCCTTAAACAACAGTCATCTTCAAGGGAAAGAGCCAGGGGAAGAGATAGTTGGAGAAGCTGAAAGTTGGAAAAGTTTGGGTCCTCTAGCATCTCTTTAACCTCAACCTTTATCAGGAGAAGGTGCCAAAACTGTGTAAACATCCTGTTGGCTTCCTGTTCCACAGAAAAAGGTGCGAGAAGAACAATCTGCTCATCTGCTGCATATATGTCGAGACCAAGGATATGGTAGTTGACTGCAGGAGAAAGACGACCACAATGAGCCCATTACCATCTTTGCTCAGAATATTGAGAAAATTGGCAACTACAGATACCATGGTATGTATCTTGATAACAGGAACGTCAACTCAGAGGCTCTGTGCAGGAATAGGATGAGCAAACTTTACTCTATGAAGAAGCTCAGGTCCTTTACTGTACACAGCAAGAATTTAGAGATCTTATTCCATCAGTATGCTGGGAAGGTGGACTCAGAGCTCGAGATGCAAAGGAAAGAAACTCAAGAAACTGATCACAAAGGTTGACTTGTTTTTAGGCTCACTCTCTGAATGGTTTTGAGGTGGTGGAAAAGACCTAATACAGTCATCACCTCCATGACGTACTGCTTAAACAGCAGAGCTCCATTAGTAGTAGATACTGTCAACTGTAGAAAGGAATGGTACAAATGGTTGTTTTTACTAACAGTGATCATATAGTACAATATATCATCACTGTGCTGAGATACTATTTTGCACTGAGCCAGTCTTAGGAGGAGCTCATTGGACAACATTTAAGGTACAACCATCCACTCTTCTCTAGAAAGAGAGAGAGAGAGAGAGAGAGAGAGAGAGAGAGAGAGAGAGAGAGATTACTAGACTATAAACTGAAACAATATGATATATCATCCGTTAGTAAATAAAAGATGCTGCAGCTTAAGAATAATTTTTGGAGATGCTGATATATAAAGAAAATGTAAACAGTACTAAATGCTCTAAAGGTGTATGAGACTATTCAGTTTGAATACTTTGTTAAATAGGAATCCTGGAATGACAATTCTTTTTAAATATTATCCCAGGTGGAATGATTTGTTTGTCTTTGAGGTCACCAAGAATGATTAAAAATGTTCAATGTCTTTATGACAGCAAGATAAGAAGCAAATAAGGGATATGACATTATGTCCAAATCTTTCTGGATAAGAGTTAATAAGCCTTTAAATAACAAGAATGAACAAGACTTCATAGGGCGAAGCCTTATTCTGAGGGTGATGATCAGGTCTCTTCTAAAATTAGCACCGTCCCCCGCCCAAACTATTAAACTGAATATATTATCGAATCTCCTTTTGTCCCCTCAGAAGCCCCATATTTGATTCAGATTTTTTTTTTCTTTAAGTGCAAGTGACCCCACTACTTCTTACCCTCCAAAACTAAACACAAACAAACAAAATGGTGCTGGGGTTAGGTGCTACAAGTACAGTATGATCAAATTAAGAATTAACACCCATTTTAATACAACAGAAGAAGAAAATAGTGTGGAAAAGCCTATAATTATGAATAAATCTGGATGAATGTGAATTCATAGTAACAGCGATGCTGCTAACTTGCACATCTGTCTGATGCCTCTGTGATTTAAGCCCTGGCTTACCTGTAATAAAGCCAGAAGTAATTTTAATTGGAAATTGTGATGACAGCAGTCACTCTATAAGCTGAAGTATATAGTTGTTAAGGCTCTCTCTTTCCCTCCCACTCTCTTTCTCTCTGAATGTTTCATGCTAACCTACAGTACCGCACTATCTTCTAGAAGCCTCAGCATTTCAATTTCCTATTTTTTTCCGTTATGCACTTACCTATGTGTGGATTTATAAAAGTGTTGTCATTTATAGTTATTCCTGTAAGCCACTGCATCAGTCGGTTTTGAACTTAACTGAACCGCAGAGCAGCATACAGTAAGCCTGTTGTTTCTTTACCGATTCTCTAAATACTTAAGTATTGTTGTGATACGGCTGGGCACAGGCATGGCAGGAGGGCAGATGAAGACTGTTTAATAAATAACATATACACAAAAAACTGTGGTCTAAACTAGAATAAACCAATAGCAATGAAAACAACAGTATCATCATTTAAAGGGCCAGAACAAAACTGAGAAAGGAACAAATGTCAACTTGAATGCAAAGAACTTGAATAGTGACACTAATCGATAAACAAAAACAAGAACACCTGTGAAATGAGACTGAACTGGGAACATAAAAACGATGAAACAATGTAAAAATAAAAAAGTCCCAACAGCATAAAGTTCCAGAGGGGATATGACATGCAGCACATTCAGCTATTTTGAAGATGTTATGTCACTCTGCATACAAAAAATTATAATAATTAAAAAAGAAACTGTCACTTGCCCCACCTTCCTCCTTTTTAGAAAATATTCTCCTATTGAAAATGACATTTTCATATAAAAACATTATTTTATTTGAGCCATTTCCAGGGGCCTACTCATTACTGTCACTTAAATTACTTCAATTTGCTGAATGCTGGTTGCTGAAACAGAAATCACTCAACAGTTGTACATGATGTAGATTTGACTGATAGTCATGTCAATTCACTAGTAATACATGGTGTTTTATTGGACTGTACATAATATCCAAAAGCTAAAAGCTATTAGCTATATAAAGCTATTGCACAACTGACTAATGTAATGTTTAAGTCCCCTGAGTTTTTGGGTGTATGGACTCATGGCTTCTGATGAGCTCATTACACTGCACAGCTCCTTCATCTGCCACAAGCCACATTCCGTCATCTCCCAGTGGGATCAGAGAACAAAACAGTCATCACTAATAAAGGGAAGGTCACCAAAAAAACAATGTGTCCTTAATATCGCTCTGGAATTTTAACCAAAAATGATGGTTGGGTGACTGCAGAGAGCTTACTTCTTTTATTAGACTTAATGTTAATTAATCTCCCACAGCTATTAGCATGTCATCAACCTTTTGCTCAGTTCAAAACACAGTAAATATAATTTCTTTCAGCTGCCATAATTCATTCATCCATCATCTTTATAAGTACTTTATTCTGGTCAGGGTTGTGGAGTCTTTCCTAAAAACAATCAGTGCATGGCAGGGTAAGACACCCCGGCTCGAATGCTAGTCCATTATAATGAACCGTGCGCACATACAGTACATTCACACATCACATTCACTCACTCATATCTCTCAGGATCAAACAGTTGCTCCACCAAGGTGCCAAAAACAAACAAACATAAACTATATATAAAAAATGCCATTAATATTACAGATTATAGATGTTTAATATGCAAAAATAAAGGAGATCAAATCAACATTATTTTTTAATTATAAAACAATATGCATTTTTTTCCTCAGTGTCATCTGTACACATGCAGCAGTAATGTATTAGAACATCGTCAGTGTGCCTATAGCAAGGGTTTATAAGATTTATACTGGAACTAATGAAGATTAATTTAATGTATACTAGGTATTTACAAATAAATCATATGTACTAATAAGAATCTTAACATCTACCACTTAGCTCTTTTTCCCTGCTGGTTCACTTCTTTCCTTCCAGCAGCAGAAAAAGGAGGGGCTACTGCTATGAAGATGGATTACCCTGCCATTGACACTGACTTCCCTTCATCCAGCTCCACTAAGTAGAGCTCAGTGCAATTAAGGCAATTAATCTTATACAAGGAGTTCACATACACACACACACACACACTCACATACACATTGCATTGATTAGTCTTGAATTCCAGACAGGTGTGTACACTTCAGCGACACGGAAATGCATAAAAACATCACTAACGACTGATTAGCCTTCAGTGACAATACCAGAAGCAGCATTTTTTGGCTATAGTGTAAATTCACAGGGTAAAAAGGACTAATGACTATGTACAAAAGCAATGAAATAAAATAACAATAAGAACATAATATAAAAAAAAACTTTGTACAAATCTTTTGCAATTGCTTTAATAATGTAGGAAGTGTTTGAGAAAAAGAAGGAGAAGAAGAAGAAGCAAGACAGGTAAATGAAAATACCTGTGGTGTGTGTGTGTATCTGGTTGGAGAGGGGATGCAAGTAAAGGAAATGTCAGCATTTTTTTTCAGAAAAATACTGGAATCTGCAAAACTTCCCTGACTGAGTTCCAGGAATTGATAATGCAATCCAGCATTCTGTCAAGGATGAATCCGCCACAATACAACCTGGTATAGAAGCATTCTTTTTTATAATTACCCACAAACCAAAGACTAGGTAGGATATATAGGTTGTCTGACCTGAAATAAACACCTTTTTTTTGTTAAACAATCATAAACATCAGAGAACGTACGATACGAAGTAGTGTTCTTCGAAGGCTGAGAAAAGCCCATCTGCCACCCAACAGCCATCTTCACAACATTCTACAGAGGGAGTATCGACAACATCCTGAGAAGAAGCTGTGTCACTGCCTAGTTGCACTTTTCAGGTTGAAAGATCATGCAGTGAATAGTCATGACTGCTGAGTAAATCATTGGCACCTCTCTTCCCTTCATCATAGTCATTTCAACTAATCACTGCACCCACAAATCCAGCAGCACTGTGGAGGTGACCTTATGCACCACTCATACAAACTCTTCACCCTCCTGCCAGTTGAAGAATAGGAACCAAAGCACTTGAGGCCAAATGGTCGTGCTGTGTAAAAGCTTATTCCGCTAAGCCGTCAGACTCCCTAAAATCCATGTACTGGCATGATACCATCTTGATAATCAGATCTTGGCTTAGAGTCTAATATATTAATTGTACAGTACATATCTGACTGTTTCATTCCAGAAAGTATTTTAAGTGTTTACGGAAAGAACTTGTAATGTGACATGTACTTTGCACACGTATTTGTCTGATCCACAGATTTGTCAGTAAATACCTCAGTAAATAACATTCTTGAACCATTCAATCACAAACCAGTACAAAGGAAAGGACTTATAGTAAATAACATGGTCATGTTGCATTGATAATCTTATAGTAGAAGAGATGAGTAAAATGTTCTTTAGATGTATTAATAGTTACTGGTGAGTAATTAATAAAGTCATTTATAAAAACATACTTGACTCACAACATTAAAAACATTAATGGTTTACTTAAAACATTAACACAATTAAAACACTAAACATAAAACAAAAAAAGGTAATTATTCAATATTAAGTAAACTGATACAAAATAATATTTGTACATTGAAATTCAATCTAACGTCAATCTGGCTTAGTTAACTCTACCGTAGTACAAATAGTTCTATTAGCTTTTAAAAATTTTACATTGCCTGTTTAGATTGAATGTTATCTATGTGCCACATGCTTCGAATCACTCTGCTCCTCTTCAAGGTGCACACACAGAACAACTGAAGGACGCCGGC
Source organism: Clarias macrocephalus (assembly GCA_011419295.1). Lineage (NCBI taxonomy): Eukaryota > Metazoa > Chordata > Actinopteri > Siluriformes > Clariidae > Clarias > Clarias macrocephalus. The sequence goes on from JAAGKR010001455.1 coordinate 74,680, forward strand.
AGCAAAATCTCCATGCAAACACCCAGCCACTTTGTTTGACAAGCACCGTCCCCAACTTTGGATATGTAAACGATGGGCAGCTGTGGCCTTTCACTGACTGTCCCTTTCAGTCTTACACACACGCAGGCATGCACACACTTGTATACCCCGCAAACCTCACATACACACACACAACCCTGCTGATCTGAGACTCTCTACCTGCCACTGTAATTCACACAGGGAGGAGATTGTGCTGATAAGGTCAGTGTGTTAGGGGTCAGGAAGCTGCCTTGACACCCACACACGGTTGTGAAAAATTAGCAAAGTCTGTGATGCTTGAAAGAGAGATCCAGAGAGAGAGAGAGAGAGAGAGAGAGAGTGAGAAAATCTGAAACTAATTTATATACTGTAAAAAAAAACCTTGACTTCACAAACATAAAAAAAAAAAAAAAAATTGTCTATAGGAAAAAATCTTCTTATATTTCATACTATAACATTAAATCAAACTACATATATAAGTAACATAAAAATTATGTTTAAAATAAGATACACTTGCTGGCAGTAAACACACTATTTAACACACGCTATTCCAAGCTTGAAACGAGTGAAATGGCTAGAAATAAATTTAATAATTTTATTATAAATTTATTGCTCTCCTGCAGTAAAGCGTGAAATAACTGGTAAATTTGACCATATTTAAAATATTTACACTGGATAAGACAGCTTTTTTTCAGTGCTGGTTTTTGGTATGGAGAAGAAATAAAATCCATGAAAACTCCGGGACAGAGACAGCAAAAAGCTGTACATAGCTGACTAGATCTTGATATATTAACATATTATGGAGATTCTTAGAGTGCTAAGGCTGCACTTTTTGCTTAAGAATGTATCCTGCTTGGTTGCAGTTGGAGACAAATGGTGCAATTCAGCATCAGAAGTCTGGTGCCATGAACAAAAACAGTATTATAAAAGTAAAATTGTGCAACTCGATGCTTTCTTTCCTGTCGTCAAGTCTACAGTATGGTACTTACTTTTCTATAGTGCGTTGATATAGTGCTACTCTCAGATCAATGTAGAGTTTATCTATCTAAAAAATAAATAAATAAATAAATAAATAAATAATAATAATAATAATAATAATCAACCAAACCCAAATCTTTCCTCTGATCACAAGTGAATGACTTGATGTTCTTAAATGCAGAAATGAAACCTTACCATGTGAAAAAAATGATCAGCCTTCCACATGTAATTAATTTCTGGTTGAAACTCCCAAAGCGATGGAACCATCAGTACAGTAGTATCAACTCTCTTCCTGTACTGGTAAAAAAGAGCTAAAAAGGATTTACAGCGAAATACCTGCTGTTCTCTTTTAGTGCCTCGCTGCCTTTTTTCCAGGTGATCAAGCCTCGGGGAGACATCTTAGGCCTGCAATCAATCAGCACGTCACCCCCTTCCTTCACAAGAATGTGGCTCTTCAGAAGATTTGCTCCGAAATCTGGAGCCACAGCTAAAACATGACAGAAGGACAGGTCACTTTTCATCTATCATGATAAAAATTCAGGACAGAGGAAGGTTTTTTTTCTAAACGGCAGATTTTTATTATTATTTTAAATACAGAATTTTCTTGTATTCATCATTTCTCTGATGTGTAATGTATAAAAAAAGTGTATGTGTGTGTGGCTCTGTATTGGTGTGCATTGAAAAGAGCTGGTTGAGGCTGAGCTAAATATACACACCTTAATTACCACCCATTCATTTTCTTAGGTAGGAAAAACAAAGAGAAAATGCCATGCACTTAAAGTATTACGGGGTTCAGCTTGAGATGTGAACAAAGGCACAGATGTCCGCTGTGCTCCCTGAGAGGACACACGTGGCATCACAAAGTTTTTCCTCCCCTTTATCCCTTGCTTGGGTAAGCTTTTATTATAATCATTTCCACCACTCCTCTAGCCTTTTACAAGCCTCTTGATTTACTGTATCTGCATAAGAAACTGATGTCAATTACTTCCTGTCTCCTTTCTCTTTAACCCCACTGCCACATTAACTTTTGAGTGACGTTGGCTTTTTCCAAGTAGAAAGATCACAAAACAATAATCAGAAAGGCCTGGAGTAAAAGAGGCGGATGAAAGGAATGGTGAAAATGAGTGGGTATCATCACATTTGTGCATCTGGGTAAATCAGCAATAACTATAATTATGCTGTCTCTCTCTCTCTCACTAACACACGAGAGAGAGAGAGAGAAAGAGACGGAGAGTGAGAGACTCTTCTCAACCATTGAGGTTGGAAAATAAGTACCATCTTGCAACCAGCCATACTCTACCCTGTGGATAATATACACTTGTAATATCTATACACATGAATACAGTAAATAAAACACATTTGTTGGTGACCTTTCAATCAGACTTATGTCTTAAAGACATACTTACCAATCACTCTGAGCTCTGCATTGGAGTACACCTCCCCGTATTTGTTCCCAGCCACACACTGGTAGATTCCAGCATCCGACAACACCAAGCGACTAATAGACAGAGCACCATTAACCACCTGCACCCTTTCCTGTCAAATGATAAAGAAATATTGCCATCACGGGACTTTTATCAAGATTGCTAATATACATAAAAGCACTGGGGTTCAGGAAGTGTGTTATATTTTTCACTTAATGGCATTAGCTGTCAATGTTGGGGAAGGGGAGTGGAAAGATAAAAAATAATAAAAATCATCAATCCGAGGATGAATGGTAAGAGAGGTTGTTACATGTGTATTAGTGTTTTCTGATATTTTCCCTTTTTTCATTCCTCTGATATTTGAAATTTGCATGCTTCCCCCTTACATAGCTCAATTTCTGGTTCCAAACAAAAGGTATCAGAACACAGAGTAGTTCTGGTGGCAAAAGTGAGACATAGTATTAGGTTGGTGGTTATAATGTTATGGATAATCAGTGTATATACCTCTTTATTCAGTTAATAAACCAGAGAACATTCCGCTACTCTATTGCGTGTGTATATGTTTGTTTCTTTTCTGATCAGCAAACGATTGCCAAGCGTGTTGAAGCACAGGGGACACTCATCAATTTTAAACCTAACAACCTGTGCAATTAATCTGCCATCTGTGCCGTTTCTTAAGATGTGCCCTCATAGCTGATCCATGCACAGATATAATTGCAGTAAATGTAAACAAAGTAGATTTTTCAGCAAAAAGGCTTCACAAGAAGATCAAAAGATTCACTGCCTTTCACTAGGAGTGCAATGTGCATGTACCAGTATACTCATAAAATCTAAAATCATTGCAAACACAAACTGTCATACCTAGTTCCAGATTACTGATGATCTTAGTCTCTCTCTCCCTTTCTATCTCTCTCCCTTTGTGTCTTGCTCTGCCCTTGACCTCATCTGTTATTTGCAGCCTCTAATGCCTTTAAAGGCCATTTGTGAAGGGATGTTTTTGCAATAGTTAAGCTTGCTGTCGAGAGCATCACAAGGGAGGCATGTGGAATGGATGAGACTGTCCTCATAATGCTTTATAATAGGAAGGCTACAGACACAGACACACACAATAACTACCATCATCGTCATTATGAAGCTTATCCTGGGGAACTTGAGAAACGGGGCAGGGTACACCCTGGATGACGTGCCGACCAATCAAAGTGCAAAGCACACAGTCTTAAACCTTATGAGCAATCAGCATACATCAATCAAACTACATCACATGTCTTTGACTTGTGTGAGGAAACCAGATAATCCAGAGGAAACCCATTAAGGACTGGGAAAGAAAGGCTGGAGGTGAGATTCCCCCCCAGAACCCCCAGTGTGGGAGGTGCAAGATTATTGTGCTAACCACAAAACTATTGTGCTGTCAACAACAACAACAACAAAATAATAATAATAATAATAATAATAATAATAATAATAATAATAACAACAACAAGCATGGTAAAAAAAAAAAAAACACATAAAAACTGTAATAAACTTTTGGGTGGTGTAACAATATGTAGGGGTATCAGATAAGAAAAGGTCCACCAGCATGGAAAAGCATATGGTGGTGTACATCAGTCTAGCAAAGCCTGGCAGATTCTATTAATTAAGCATAACGTCCCCTTAAATCAGCAGTTTCTGTGTGGGGGAGGACCTGAGGCAAACCATCTGCAGCACCAGGTGACTTCATTGTACATGCCTGATGTTACTGTCTAATATATATATTTTTTCTGTATAAAAACACTCATTTCATGACAACCATCTGAGACAAATGGCACAAGGTTTTAACAGGTTATCTTCCTTTCAGATACACATAGCAGGAAAAAATTAAAGAGTCTGGGTTAATTACACATAATGAATGTCAGTGAATGCCATTACTCAATGTTTCCTGCTTCTCTAACATCTATGACCTTTACTGATCAGAATGATATCTATTGTACACAATGGAATTTGAAATATGATATACTCTGTATTGATTCCTTCATCTATCTCTTTCATGCCTATGCCATATAGAATATTACATACATAAAAATGTGTATCGTTTGTATTGTGTTTAAAACACAGTAAATATTCTAGGGGAATCGCAGAGTTTGTGCAAGTTTGAACCCTCTAACGTTCATGCTATTCCACACCATGGGCTCTCATTACATTGTAAAATCGTAGTGTTGTTACTCATCAGAATACTACAGTCTTCCATTATCCTTCCAACATATACAAATTAACCTTAGCCAGTTTTCGTATGGCTGTTTAGCTGTTAAATAAAAAAGGTTCAGCACAACCCATTGCAAGCAGGATTTTTTCTCTGCACCCTGAGAGACTGGAGATATTCATCATCATCATCTGCTCAACAAATTATAAGGGAACTCTCTACGAATTCTGGAAAAATTTGTCTTTTGTAACTGCATCAGCCTAATCTGAAATAACTCATTCAAACCGTCAACATTACATTTTGTGTAAGTAGATAAAAAGTGAATGTTATTTATTGCATGCCAGTAATTTTTTGTAGAAAAGAGTACAAAGGCAAAGATAGTATGTTTGGCAAACAATAAAGGTTTACAAGCCTGCTTTGCCTGGTCTAGAGTAAAATGGATTAAATTCTCCTGTCTGTGTTTAGAGATTTAATGGAAAATTGCAGTGTATGTATCATCATTGCAGACATTCCACATCTCCTGCACATAGGACGCTCTCAGATCTTCTGGGAGAGGTGGGATATCTGCCACTGTGGTCTAAGGTCAGTGAACCATTTTGTAGTTTGTTTTGTTCTAACACATGTAATCACACTTCTTCCTGAATAAACAAAGATAGATAGACAGATAGAAATATAGAATGGTTTCATGCTACATGAGATACATGAGCATTTATTTTGTCTCTTATTAAGGATTTCCTGCAAATTTTGTATTAGCAATCATTGTTAGTGATCATAAGAAAAACAATAATTACTGCACAGATCTAACTATCCATATTATCACCATCAAGCTCCGGTACTACCTTTAGTATCTACACTTATCAGTGAGGCTAATCGAAAAAAAAAAAAAGTATTCAATTTGCAAGGGAGCATAAAGGATGGACTCTGCAGTATTGGAAAAAGGTCATATTGTCTGATGAGTCCAGGTTTACATGTGTTCTGGATGAGTTCCAGGGTGATCGGTGCATCAGGGTAAAAAAAGAGGTAGATGAAGTGATGCACCCATCATGCATAGGATCAAAATGTAAAGTTTTAAGATTAATAAAAAGAAGAAGAATTATTGCTTGTTGTGTCCACCGTACTTTGATACGCTTACCAACCAGGAGCCAGTCATTCACGTGCACGTCATATATAGAGAGACCCAGAGACAGAGAGATGATAGGAACTGCATTAGCATTTTCCAGTTAAACGAAAGGGTTCCAGCAGACACATGCTATTTGCATGTATACAGGCATTTGTCTAAATACAGGCTACAGGAAGTGTCACCACACAAGTAATCAGGACGCACAATGGGGGCGTTGTTTTATGGGAAAGGTCATTTACGAAAACAAAACAAAACCTTCCACTACTGCACTGGAGCAGTGTTATTATCTGGGGTTGCTTCAGTTGGTTTCAGGTCTAGGTTCATCAACATTATGTGCCCAGAAAATGAGGTCAGCTGACTACCTGTGTATACAAAATGGCCAGGTTTTTCCATTAATGGATTTTTTTCTTTCCTAATGGCTGAGTTATTATTGTGACTCTGGGTAGAAAAAAAATGTTGAGACTTTACATAAGCTTATCAAAATGATGCCATGGCATTAATCAAAACAAAAGGCAGTGCAATTAATTTTAAGTTTAGACTTTATTTTTATTTATTTATTTTTTTTGTCAGGCAATGTACACGTAAGATGTCACCAGGGTGTTCCAACAACTGGTAGAAGCAGCAGTGGGAACCAAAGTCTTGATAATGTCTTTTCAATATAGGATTTAAACAAATATAACTTGGACAAATAGCACTTTGTGGTCTGTGTGCTAACTCCTGCTTCCAGTGTGAGAAGAATCAGCAATAGTTGATGAAAAGCCAGTGATGGGTAACTGCTTGTTAGGGTATCAACACAAATATTTAACAAACGTTTGAGGGTAAGACCCCCAGTAGAATAGCGAAAATCTTGCTTATTCCTGGCACACTTGCATGGATTCAGTGTTACATAATACCATAAGGTTCTAACAAAGGATTTATTGGTGCAGTGGTTCATCTGGAGACACAAGAATTAATATGGAAGAGACCGACCTGCTTGTGATTAATAATTTCAATCCAAGCAGGTTCCATGTAATCTGGGGCACAACAAGCCCTGCTTTTATAGATGCTAGGCCAAAGACAGGATTAAATGTTTCATACTTGAATCAAAGCTATCTCCTGTCACAACTGGCTTAAAGGCTGCCATAGTCAGTGAGCCATCAAGGGTAAAACTAGACCTGTCTTCAGTCACTGCTGAGACTAGAGTCTGATAAGGCATAAGAAATATAACTGATAACTGAGCTATAAGGAAGGCACTGTTGAAAAGTGCAAACCTCAGAGTGTCATGCTCTGGATTATTGATTTCACCTGAGCCATTTCTGTTGCCATTATCACTAGGCCTGAGCCTTTGCAACAAGCAAGTGTAGCATGAACTGTGGTGGCAATCCACCCCAAATGTGGAGAAAATATTAAAGGTCATGAGGGAAAACTGACTAGCTCACTGAGATTATAAATAATGCTTGTAATATACAGTAGAAAAAAAAAACATGTACCAAAATACAATAGAATGTGATGCGAGTAACACTTCATTTTGACCATGGGTACACGCTGCTAAAATGGATATACTGTATGCATATCGTAATCATGTAACCAGATGCACATAGTTGAGAAGAAACAAACGTGACCTCATGTATAAAAGCAGTATTTATAGTCAATTCTGGGCTGTATGACCCTATGTGGGTCATATGTCACATTCTTAGGAAATCTTGGAAACCATGTGCACAAAGTGGTATCTAGTGTTATGCAGAATCTCTGGCATGCCACAGAATTATTATCCTTGATGCGTTGTGCTTTGTCTTTTAGCATTTGTAACGAAACATAAAAGAAATGTTGCCCATGAGATTTAGTATGACTTTGAAATTCAAATGCAATGAGTGAACCTTGACCAATATGCATTTATTAGATTTGTAATGTTACATCTATGGCAGTAAAAGATTTGCAGTGTGGGCAGGGGATGGTATTATTAATTTAGCATTTTATCAGTATGCATCCCTGTGTTGTGTTGTGCTGGCGGATTCTTCTTATAATGGATTGCATGGTTGATGTATTTCCCATAGCCTTTCTTTTTCTCTTGTGCATGCTTTTCTCTCTCTCTCTCTCCTACTCTGTCTTATTACAGGTGTCCTGATGAGCTGGATGCTGATTGGCACAGTGCTGTTGACAGAATGGATGAAAGGCGAAAGGCTGACGTGCTTCCGGGCTCCTTCTCCTCACTGCCAGCTAGACCAACTTGAAACGCCATTGTTGGTGTCTGTGTGTATTCTAGAGCTCATGTGTGAGATTTTGGGTGTGTACCTATTTTAGATACAGATGATTCTTTTGTGTGTATATAGTACAAATAGTTCTATGTCATATTAGCCGGAAAGCTTTAGGGGACATGAAACTATTTATATTTTCTTTTCCTTTGAAGTTTATTTTAGGGAGTTACTGTAGAACTGTTGTATTTTGCTTTCCTTGGTATTAGGTAAGGTAGGTTTGGTTACCTTTATACCTAGAAGTTTTGAGCTATGACTGTTCCTGAAGCAATGGCTCCATACCAAAACAAAAAATAATAATAAAAAAAAATAAAAAAAAATAAAACAGTTTAATACTTTGGCCTGTTCTGTGGTTTTGAGTGTTAGCTGGTGAACTAGGTTGGGGAGATAATTTAACTATATTGTGGGCAACCTAGACAGGCTGTAACAATTAATAAGATATTCCAAAATATAAGGCATTTTGAAACATAACAAACCTCATTAGATTCCACATTTTCTCCATTCTTCATCCACTTATAAGAGGGTTTGGGTTTGCCTGTGGCCATACATTCCCATACTAGAGAGTCATCAATGGCCTTGTGCATGTCCTGTGGTTTTTCAATCATCTGTGGAGGAGCTGTACAACAAAATAAAAACAATGGGAACAAAAGACATATTAGTTTCAAGACCAAGATTATACCAAGCCAACTCCTCTGTAATGTAGGAAATATTGCATAATACTCTTTCTGATGAATGCATGTACAGCATGGTAGACCAGGACCTACTGTAGATAGCCTGATCATATGATCTGCTATTACACATAAACCAGGTAATAAGCTGATGAAAACCATCCAGCCAAGCTGTTCCATTTATTATTACATATATTTGCAGGGCACATAAACAGCAAAGGAATCATGCTTGGTGTACTCAGTTGAGTCACTGAATATTCACTTGTTCATGAGCCATGCCATAGACTTCTTCATGAAATTCCATTAAAGTAGGTTATTCTTTAATTATTTATTATTCATATTGATTCTCATCTTTTAAAGGCATGTAACTCAAATCTAATTAATTATTGAGCAAATGCCCAAGAGCACACTTAGAACAACCTTAATGGGCACTCCTTGTGACAGGGAACGAATGAATGAATGAAAACTCCTGTACACCACACTATTTTAGTGCCTTTACAAATTACTTTTTGCATTTAAGTTGTACCATTGTATTTCTTATTGTATTTTGCATTTTGTGTGACTGTAGTAGGACCTGCAGTCAGCATTCGCACACACATTCACACACTATGGGCAATAGTGGAAGGAAAGCCACCAAGCAGAACTTGCAAACTCCATGCACAGTGACCCGACCTGGGAATCGAATCCATGACCTGGTGGTGCAGGGCAACAGTGCTAACCACTAAGCCACCGTGCCGCCTAATATCTACGAGTTTTCTTCTAAACTGCAATTTTTATTTTTTTTTTATACATAGTGTACCTACTCGTCTAGCAGGCATGCTTTATGTGTGGAACTTCATCTTTTCCAACTTCAGCCTTTATGATGCTGTTTTTTCTCCTCTTTTTTTCTCGTCCCTACAGTCTATCTTTCACCTGCTGGAAGTGTATTGACTTTTAGCCCACACAGTGTAAATCAAGATCCTGAGAAAGCCGCATAGCATGCTGGGCAAATGCAAAGACACTGTAGGTTAGAATAACTGGGAAATGTGCAATGAAATCTATATTAGCAGTCCATTCCTTATTTGGCATAATAGAAAACAATACAGGCATTTACTGTAATACATATTTTAGTACAATCACGTAAGGTCACAGAGAATACCACACATATGCTAAAACTGCCCATAAATACATCTCTTTTAAGCTGGCCTTTCAATATATTTAAAATTCTGTCATGACACCCTTCTTTTGAACTCGGTAAGAAAAAGATGGAAAAAATGTCTGCACCTAATTGCTAATAAAATGGAACCAAGCAGAGAGAACGGTTTTGCAAAGAGAGGGTTACTGTGTCTCCCTCAACTGCGGTGGAAGCGATAAACATGAGATAGGCTTATCGATCGGCACATTCCCTGGCTCTGCTGACGAATGTCTTACAGGCCTAATTCCACAGGACTTCAAAATAAGATTACAGATTTTTATCACCTGACTGAGAAAAAGAAAGGAAAAAGAGCAGGGAAAAAGAGACAAAAATGAAAAGAGAGAATGAAAGACAGGGACACCAATCTGCAGGTTAATCCTACTGAAATTGGATTCATAGCTTCTGGCATGCCATAATGTGTCCTTTATGTACATGCTTGAACGCTTCAAAGCGACTTGTAAATAATGGCAAATTATTTATTGTTCCGAAATGAGTCAGACCCAACCGATCAACTATGGCTGTCTTATAGACCAAAGCAGAAGTGAAGAGAGGGAAATGAAACAGTAGCAGGCACTGATGGAAAAAAAGGAGAACTACCATAAATTATTAAGCCACCTCAAACCAGATCAAGGCTGGTGCTGATGAGTTTCAGTATCACACACACACACACACACACACACACACACACACACACACACACACACACACACACACACACACATCACTGTATAAAATCTTAGACACATGCAATGAAAAAGTACTTTCTAGTAAAATCTGTGCAGTTTTGTACCCAGCTAAAGAAATTGGATGGCATGTTTTACTGAGTGTAATGAGTAATCTGCCACAGTTATTCGGGAGTGTCACACCTTCTTCTTTTATTTATGCAAAGCCCAGCAGCCACCAGTATGCCTTTTTTGTTTGAAAATTGTCTATTATGTAATATGTTGTTTTATTTACTGGCATACACACATTTAAGTTTTTGTTGATGATTGGGAAAATGGTGTCTTTTACTGTATTGACCCAATAATATAGCACTCATAAACTATACATCAATAACAACATTTTTACTGCAAAAAATTCTATGCACATAATATGCCCTCTCAAATTGTACCCAGCTAAACTCGTGTCCCTTGTCCCTTTGCCTTGCATGTCAACGAGGATATAAACAATAAGATGAAAAATGTAATAAAACATTCAGCTCTGTAAAGGTTTTTGCTGTAAATGGCCATTGGGCATCAGCAGTAATACAAACACAACCTAATGTGAATACTAGCACTATCAAGCACTCCCATAAGGGGAGGATAAATCCCAGCGTCCTGCTGCCTACAGGTACTTACTTAATAGGGAGCTGTCTCATGTGAGCAATTTGGCCTTGCCAGTGTGGCGGGGGAGAGAAAAGGTCATGAGCCCTTCATTTGAAAGTCTATATTAAATATGCTTCTCTACATATGCCTGCTGGCCACTCATCCTTAGATAGATGTGTAATCATAACTAAACAAAATCTTGTTCTAATATATCAACACTTATTTTTATTAAAATGGTCTTGGGAATCAAATGCACATAATGAGGAAGTGCATGAATGGAAAACTTTCCAGTATAGTGCACCTATTGTATATTAGAAAAATATATAAAAATGAATCTATTAAGAATTTCTTTAAAGCATCTCATTGCGCCACTGCTGACCTGTAGACGAGTCAATCAAGATCTGTGTGAAACTAATTCTAGAATTAACCAGGAGTGTTTCCCTAATAAGTGATATTCACTAGTGGTGCTAAATAGGAAAGTGGCACATTACACATGAATAAAAAAAGCTGTTCTTTTGGTAAAGTGCTCGCCCTAGTCTGTCGCAAGTCCGATTCCCGGGTGATGCTGTAGCCTCTCGCAGCTCAAGGCCTATAGAGAGCTGATTGGTCAAGCTCTCTCAGAAGGGAGGGACGAGAGTTACTTTTACGGCTCTACAGCCAGTCACGGGCGTCCGTAAGCTCATGCAAACAGAAGGAGCGGATAGCACTGTATAACGCTGACCCCAATGGTGCGTGAGCGGGCAGTTCGAAAAGATGTGGCTGGTAGGCGTCATGTGGTTCAGAGGAAACACGTGAGGGTCTTCTGCCCTCCCTGACTGGTAGCAGTAGCCTTGATGGGGGAGGACACCAATGGCAGGTGGGAATTGGATACGACTAATTTAGGGAGAAAATTGGGACCGCCACCCCACCCCCCCAAGAAAGTTGTTGTTCCCACATCTACTCCTGTTAAGGGCTTGCCACCACGGACCATCTGATCTGAACCCATTTGACATGGCACAGGTTTTATGCCAGATATCCTTCCTGGTACAACCCTCCCATTTTTATGTGAGCCTGGGACTGGCATAAAAATGCTGTATTTAACCCTCCCATCTAGACTACAGTAAATCATCTCTTACATTTTTAATGCGTACCAAAGAGTATATCTAAATAAACAATATTCACAGCTTAATTTTTAAATGACAAGCTTTGTGCAGGGGATTTGAAGAGTTTGTGCAGCAATTAAAAGATACATTTTTAACTTTGATATTATTACATAACTTCTATTACTAAAGCACATAATCAGAATGAAAGATAACAGGTTATGTGGTTCTGTGCTCTATCCAGATGGTGACACACTGAATGAGTGACTGTATGATCTCATCTCTCTCTCTCTCTCTCTCTCTCAAACACACACACACACACACACACACACACACACACACACACACACACACACACACACACACACACACACACACACAGATAAGATGGAGTACAAGGTCATTTCAACATCCTTTTTAATCTGGATGAAAATATTACTGGCTTAATGGCCAGGGAGCTTTAATCATTTTCATGTGCTGTTGAAAACCCAACCCCTTATAATCTTGCTAGTACACACTTGCTTACACCAACATTAAATCATACTTTTGCCTCAGAATAAATGTCATTAATCTGGCTTGTCATGCGGCAATATATTCATGCAAGTTGTTAGGACTCACCATAGAAAGAGAGCTTGCCCTGCACTGAGTTCCTCCCTTTGGAGTTTTCAGCAACACACTCGTAGGTTCCAGCGTCATCCTGCTCAAAGTATGGGATCTCCAGGATGCTGGTAGCCTTCCTCATGTCCACTTTCCGTGAGAATGGGACACCGTCTACACGTCTCCATATTATGGAAGGGACAGGACTTTGTTGAGGAAGAGATAAAATGTATGCAAAAAGATACATTAAGTGGATGGAATTCCCAATAAAATGTAAATATAGAAATTTTATAAAATTTTGTGTGAATTATATTTTTGATTAAAATTTGCTTTGTGCTTAGGTTATTCATGGTTTTAAAGCAAAAAAAATATATGACTCTACATCACAATGTGAATGTTTTATTGTGTTAGATATGGACAAATATATCTTATTAAAAGTAAACATATATTAAAAGTAAATCTCCAGGACACTTACTTGCCCAGAGCAAAGCACTCAAGCTTCACAGTTGAACCTTGAGCCACCTGGACAACCTCTGGAAATTGCACTTCAATTTTTGGTTCATATTCTCCCATAACACCTGAAGAAAGAAGTGGTCACCAAAGAAAACATTATTTTGCATGTAGCTATTGAAATGCGGGTTGATGGTTTATACAAACTTTGATGTGTGACGTATTGACAAAAAATTTTTGGTTGCGCTTTGCATGTTTGCAATCCATATTACTTTACAATGTTCGAAAGGTCACGTTAGATATTCTTTGACCTGGAGTCATCAGTATTGATTGACTAAGGCTCATGTTGTCACCGATAGCTGCTTGGCCATGAAAAAAAGGGTTTAAAGAGATCTCTATCACTGGTGTGTAATACAGCATGCTGTTGCCCACGCAGGCATGCTGGTCAGGATGTGGAGATCTAATGATTACCCCACCAATGTTTAACTGAACGAAATGTGATTTCTAACAGGTAAATTGCAATTTCAGCATTTAAATAGAAATAAAGCCATATTTTTCAATTTTACACATACTCACATCTCTCTCTCTCTCTACACACTCGCTCACTCGTACACACACACGCACACACACACACACACACACACACACACACACACACACACACACACACACACACACACACACACACACACACTATGTGTATATCTCCTGGCAAATACAGCGAAGCTCAGTTGTAAATCTTGGCTCACAGAGCCCACAATTTGATAAGTGCAGGACCTTTCTGTTTGAAGTCCATTTGATAATGCCAGGCTTGATAAGGCCATGCAACAAAACATGTGCTTGTAAGTCTCTTAATATTTATAAGGAAGCTGTTAATTAACATTTGGCTATCATTAGTGTTCACTGGCAAAAAAGTATTGAATGCTTTCTTGTTTCTACGCATTTTTTGGTGGGATAAGGTCAGAGAACAACATTAGACAAATGATAAATAAAACTGAATTTGCCTTTAGCCAATTTAATATGACCTGACATGTCACATATACAGCATGATTGTAACTATAATATAATAAATAGTAGTTGGTCTTGTTTAGACATGAACATTTATTGAACAGTATATCGAATATATTGAACAGTGACTCACCATCAGTACGCAATATAAGCGGAGTGGATGGGCCATGGACGTGCTTTTTTGTAACAGTATTGGTGACAACACATGTGTAGTTGCCCACGTCGGACGGCTCCACCTTTGCAATGTACAGGTTTCCTGTCTCCTGAGACACAAACCTTCGTGAATCCTGCTTCACAAACGATGGATACTCATTAAAAATCCAGCTGAATGTCAGGGCTGTTGAGGAAAAAAGTACAAAAATGTCAATTGACATGAATCGTAAAAAAAGAAAGAGGTTGTTTTACAGCTTGGAAACTTTGCATGAACATAACTAGAGGATGTCGTGACATTTCTGCTCTCTGCTGAATCGAAATGGCAGGAGTCAGCACTGCTCATGAATCTTGTGCCTCCCCAGAGTTGCTTAATTAGCATTTGGGCTACATGCTAGGGTGAAAATTAATCAGGCCGAGGAGGGTTGTGGGGCTTGGAGGGTGAAAATTAATGATGGAAAAGAATAACCAGTGTCCTGCAATTATTTGGCCTCCAGTCAAAAAAGGATAGTAAGACTACCAAAGCAGGTCATTTTTTTATTATACAGATTTTTTTTCATTATAAAAAATTATCAATAAAGTGCAGAATGTCATCATAACATTATGGGACATACAATCTGTGAAGAAGTCAATACCTTTTAATTATAGAGATAAAAGAAAAACATGAGCAAGGAAACATACAGGTGTAGGCATGTATTAAACACTGACAAAAAATATCAAACAATCAAAAAAAAAGGAGAAAACCCAGGAACATGGCTATGACCTGGGAATCAGCATTAGCATTGGCACAAATGTACCAGGCACAGTGGACTCAGTGGTACAAGGAATGCACACAATAGATATGAGACAAAGGCAACTAACAAACACAGAAATAAACTAACAAATCAAGCAACAAACTGGTGTCATGAATTAATGAGGAATCACCTAGTGTAAACATAGATAAAGAACAAAAGTGATCTGTGATCTTTTACCCACAGTGTATTCCTGGTGTAGTCCAGTGCCTTTATGGCCATTAGAAATAGGCCCAGACCTAAGACATGGATCTCAATGTAGAAAATATGAGGCAGGGCTGGAGCATGCCATTGGAGTCAGAGTGGGTCATGGTAAAAGAACCAGGCTGGATTGTGGCATGAGAGCTGACATGGGCTCTTCAGCATGAATGGGACAGGGCACCTCTACAAGAACCTGGCTAGGACAGAGCATGGGCTTGTGGCAGTAGAGGCTACATCCTTGGCTGCAAGTGGTAGGCTCACTGGGACATAGCCTGGCAGGCTGACTTGTCAACCTCCTTCTGCTATTCTCCTTCCCTGTGAAGGTCACCACAGTGGTCTCCATAGCCGTTCTTCAAGCTTTGCTTCCTGTGGTGGAAAACATGTCAAACTGCTCCCTTTACAACTCCACCTCCTTGAAGGACCTTCAGGAGGACTGTTCTGGGAGTTTTGGGGCTCTGGTGGAACATTGGGTGCTAGCCTTAGGGTGGGTGGTGATATCTCAGCTAAAGCACTAAAAGATGCTGGACTAAAGCTCACAGCTTCCACTATGGGTCAAGGGACATGGATCAGATATTTTTGTTGTTATCATGTATTCTAGTTTTGTTCCTGATTATGTCTCCTCTTATGTATTAATGTCATGTTTCCATTCACACCTGCATCTGCCTCGGTATTTCATCTCTGACAATATACAGTAGCAACCAAACATAATGGAATATATACTGTAGTACAGGTTGTTTAGGCTGCAACCGAAAAAAGGAATGCCTTGCTGTTTCAGTTATTTAAACCATTAATTATGTAAATGTTTGCATACAAATCAGTCTTTGTTGTACATACTATTCTTTTTCTCACAGTAGTGGGCTGTGATATGATGTGATGTGAGTTATGGCTCTATACCACATAATTATTTCAGGTAGCAGGCAACTAGTTTCCAAGAATTTAGACAAAGGACTTTATTCTGTCTAGTTGTTGGTAAAAACATTAAGTAATTATGCGCTTATTTAAAAAAAAAATCAACAACGAAATGATATTTACTGTGACATGTACGGTACTGTATATAATTCAAATTTAAATTTTAATGTATATAACTCTTATTAAGTACATTGTGAGCATCTAATCAAATCCTTTCCTGCAACATGTCCATATCTTTGGAGATGAATAATGCTATTTGCACGACATGTTCAGCTTGACGTCTTTGAGTCTAATCCTTAAGCTGTATGATAAAAAATAAAAAATAAAAACACACACAAATCATCTCCACAACAGCATTATAAGAAGTATAAGCCTTCACTTCATGCATTTGGTATTCCGTATTAAGGGTGCAGTAACCTTTCTCTCAAAAAAAGAGGTTTTCTTTAGACTTTCTTTGGCTTTGTAATGGATGGAAAGACTAACATTGATTTTAATACTAGCTCTCAATAGTTTATCACAAGGAATGCCTGTGGGAAACAGCAAAATAACAAAGCATTTAAAAAGCTCCCTTTTCAGCAGGTTAACTGCCACATTTCAAAATAACGGTCTTTTTTAAAATAGTGTTTACCTCACTAATATAATGTAGAGTCGATAAAAGTACATACAAAATGACAGGTAGTGGACCTTATACATTAAAATGTGCATATTGATAAACATAGATTTGAGTGGAATATGTTAAGAACAAATCTGTGTTAAATTAAGCTGTTGTAAAAAGTGTTTTTGATGGGTCAGAGAAAACCAGAAAAACCAGAAGGAAACATGGACAGATAAAACATAAAATTTCATACAGAAAGTAGAGCAAGGTCAGGATTAATACTCTGTAACTTGAAAAAATATAAATAAACCTCAGTCGCACACAAGTGTACTTTCTTAAAGCTACAATTGCTGCAAAAGTACCAGGCACCATACATATGTTATGTGTTTATGTGTACTGTATCTGGCAGATGTTCTTACATAAAGATTTATGAAACAAGTAAACAGATTCCTAGAGAAGGTGTAATAAGTCATAACTGGAAAGTTATGCTGATTCCCTAACAGCACACATGCATCTGGCCGATGTTGAGCTGATATGTAAAGTTATACTTGCAAGATGTAGCACAGAGAGCTTTTGCTAATTGGCAATATGTCACAGACACTTCTGCATTCAATCGATAATGTTTGAAAAATAAATCCAAGCTAATGCTATTCCAAATGAAAAACAATACTGACATCCAAAAATGGCTTCCTAAATTTTTTCCTTTCAATGTACACTTGAACATTCTCATGGAATGTTCTGCTTTCCCTTGCAAAATTTATATGGGCATTGGATTAAGCGCCTTGTCCAGTGGTAACCTGGTAGTGGTGATGCTCGAACTCCCAACTACCTGAGCCACACCTACCTGAGCCATGACTGCACTTTCCAACTTCGTTGGTCTATAATGAAGAAACACAATTCAAGTTCATTAATTCATTAATTTTCTATACCACTTATCCTGTACAGGGTATACCCTGGACAAAATGCCAATCCATTAAATGGCACCCATACACATACACACTCATTCACACACTACAGGCAATTTGGAAACACCAATTAGCCTAATACGTCTTCGGACTGTGGGAGGAAACCAGAATACCAGGGGGAAACCCGTCAAGCATGATTCTTCTTTTCCAATTGTTACGGACGTCTGGATCTTATGCTATGGAGAAAGATTTGCAAGCAATATATACAGTAGTCCCATGTTGTGAACTTTTCTAAAAATAATGATTTCTCTCTCTAAAAAAAACAAACAAACAAATCGGTTGGTAGATCGATCTAAATAAGATAGAGATGTCCAAAGACCAACGTCCTTAATCTGGCTAAAAGAAACAGTTAAAATTCTAAACATTATGGTGGTGAAGCGGCTTAGGATTTGTTTATTAAAGTAATGTAGAGGTATGTGTGCTATCTTGGTTTGTTATAGATGCTAAAGTTGTTTAGCTAGTAACATAATGGACAAACTGAGAAAAAGACAATGATGTGTGCATAAACAATGTATACAAACAAGTGGAGAATGCCAATACATAGTGTAAAGATGAAAATGGAAGCGGAGAGAAAATAAAATGTATTATCCAAGATATTGTCTAAAGAACTATGTAGGTTTCTATATCCTAAAGGAATGAGACTGTATGGAATAAAGCTTACTGTATCTCACAACTGAAATGCTTGACAAGTCTTGCCATGTGGGACTTCATTGTCCTTCCTCTATATACAACTTGGAATAGGTTCCTGTTTATTCAGAAACATGGTGCAACACATGGCACTCTATATACTGTGCATTATACAGCAGTGCACACTAACTAGACAGGACAAAAGAGGGTGATTGGATTAGAGGGACAAGTGAAGAAAAATGTATGTATACACTGTGAAGTGTAGCAGCACGATCAAGAAAATGTAACAGAAAGTATAAAAATAGATGTGAGTCGGCCCACTGAATGTGCTAATCTATGAAAAAATGAAATAGTTGCTGAACCTCTCGGCTTTCTAATAGAAATTCTGTGAAGTTTTGGTCAAATTCCCATGAATGGTTTCAGAGGAGTTGATGCCGGATACTGAAGACAATGACGCGAGATGATGAATAGTGATCTCTACGTGTCGCCTATGCTTTGCAGGCAGGTAATACATAATGTGTTTCATAACTATAAAAAGTGTACCACAGCAGCGTTATAAAGTGCAGGTGTGCAATGATGGATATATGACGGTTGACTAATCCAGTGACGTGTTAAGTATTGTAACTTCCTCAAATGCATGCATGCTCCAGTTCCTTCTGCAAGAAGGGATAACATGAGAGAGCGGGAGGGTCATCCACAACGCTAATAGCCTTGCTGCATTTGTAGGAAGATGCGTCAGTGGTGGACACTGAATGCAGGATAATGAATGTTCATCTCAGAGAGGGGAATGTCAGGCACCCTGAAGCTATAGACATAAGTTTGCAGGCAAAAGAGTAGGTACTGTAGAAAGATGGATGCATAAATAATGTGGTGCAGAGCCCTTTCATGTCTGGAATATATAGACAGGAACTTAAACTAAATTAAATTTCTGTTGCAACAGGAAGCCAGTAAATTGACCTCAGCAAAGGAGTCATACTAGAACTAAACAAGCAGCAACATTTTAATGCTCCAGAGAGATGCTGCATATAAAGGGGAAACAAGTTGTTCAGGAGTCAAGACTGAGAAATATGAGGGCTTATATGAAAATTTAAATGATGGAAGAACTTGAGCACTTCACAGGAAGCATGGCATTGTCACAGCGCACAAAAAAATAAGTCCATGAAAATAGGACTACCAAGGTTGCTGTGAAAGAACTTGAATGGCCTCCACATTGCCCAGACAAACCTCACGAACACTGTTGGGATGAACTGGAACACCCACTGCACCCATGTGTTCTTTGCTTGACATCAGTGGCATAAGTGCGTAATACTCTTGTGGCTGAATAATCATATATCACCATAGTCACACTCCAAAATCGAATGGGGTGTCTTCTCAGAAAAATGTTTGTTATTAATGAGATGAAAATTATAACTGAATGCAACCGGCACATCCGGGTGTGATGATCAGGTTTCCACAAACCTTTTACCATACAGTGCAGGTTTTTCAGTTTTTTCAGAAAAAAAAAAAAAACAGTTGATCTCATATGACAGATTTGGAAAGTAGAGAGAGAAAAAGATTTGAGAAGTACAGTACCATGATCACTGAGCGAAGTTTGCTAATACACGGGTGAACACTGATGGAACCAATAACTGACCCTTGGGAATTCTTGTAGTGAGCATGTGAGCTGATGAAATGAACCTCACCTGCTATGTGATAGCTACTTGGTAAGGCAGAGTGTATCCCCAGTGTCTACGTTAGTAAAAATGGAGATGATTATCTGCTGAGCCACAGGATGTAAGACCATGCTCTGACTTAGTAATAAAATCTGTCTTGGGTGATTCAATCTCGTTGATAGCAAAATGCGATCAATGTGATCAAACGTGAATTGGTATCCAATGACTCTGATCATTTGCAAAGACATTTGGGATGGATGTGCTCACATGGGATGGATGTGTAATACTCATGTCCAATACATTATGGACTTAATGTTTTTAATATAGCAACAAAAAAAATAACTTGTAGTCAAATATGTATTTGAAAATTCAAGGAAAGAATAGCTCTTTCTTTATTTATATAACCATCAGGCACCCCTTCTGCTGCTGACCTAATTGATGCACTACCTAAACAATGGCACATTTTCAGCTCTATTAACTAAATAAAGTTTAATGTTTAACTATACAATAAAGTAAGGAGAATAATTAGAACAGCTATAATAGTGTGAGAAGATCAACAGTAAAAGGCATTTGTACAACAAATTCGCACCAGCCAGAGTGTTAAGAGTGAGTGAGGGTAAAGAACACACACAGGTTCCAAGACATTATTGAAAAGGGGGAAATAATTGTAAATATTTACAATTACAGTAAAATATTTACATCGAGTACGCTAAAATAATATACCACTTTATTCATAAGAACACTTATAAATATAGCAGACCAGAAGAAAACAGACCAGTCACTGGCCCGAGTTCCCCGGCTAGCTCTGTATGCACGTGTGTGTGAGAGAGAGATAAAAAATATTAATAGGGAGCATAAATGGCAGTGCTTACCCATGTTAATATGAGGGGTGCACATGTATCTCTGTACAAAGTTTGCTGTTATTGGGTGCATATCCGGTTAAAAAGTATGTAAGAATTATAATACAATACATTCCAAGTTTATAATATTTTTAAAGCATGCAAACAAACAAACACACAAACAAACAAACAGTTTATTTTAAGATTTTTTTATATATATTATTCCTCATTTCCTCCATTGTACTCTGCATTTATATTCAGACTATCAATGTACTCATCACAAATCTCAGTGATGGTTTCTTCTCTCATCCAGTCAATGATTGCAATGACTTTATATTATACAGGAGAAAATGCCCTTAGTTCAGCACCCATTTATTCTAATGTACCCTCCAATCATTTCAATTGAGCATCAAGTTAATCGAAGCAAAAAAAAAAAAGAACAAAAAAAAAAAAAGATCAAGAATCATGACAATTTGTCATCTGCTGTGACCTTTTCATGCTGTGTAATATAATTAGCACTAAAGGTGTTCATGTGCATTTGAAGAAGGAAAAAGCAATGGACTGCTATGCTTTAACTTGAGAATAAGTATCCCCACCGAAATGACCCTATCCAACATCTTAAAGTATTCAGGAATAAACACAAGGTATCTTCTTATAGTGCATGAACTCTAGCTGAATGAATTAGTTAATTTTACCTGGTTATATTTGTATAAGTCTAACATCAATTCAGGTAACGAACATAAATTTTCTAGCATTAAGTCAGATTATAGCTAATATTAAATATTGTTTATTTACATAATTTCAAACTTCTGATTAATTCACTAGCAAACTACAATACTTTGCATTAGTCATGTATTGCATTTGATCAACAGACTTAAAGAGACTTTAAGCAAAAACATCTTCTAACAGTTCTCAAAATACCAAAAGTTACTTTTTACATAAAAACAAATCAGTGTGATTTTATCATATAATTTTTTAATTAATTCCATTTATATATATATATATATATATATATATATATATATATATATATATATATATATATATATGACTATATTTCAAAGTAACTACCCTTTTCTTTTACTATAATACATTTTTGCCTTTGTACTTAATTAAGTAAGAGTTTAACATATCTGCTCTACTTTCATTTAAATGTGCTTACTATTTCTATATACTGGATTCCACAACTGGATGCCAAGTCAGAGCTGTGGACCAAGGACATTGAGCAATCTGTAGCTTTGTGGAGTAGTCCACAAATTTTGCAGAATGCACAACCTTGTATTCATGTAAGTGGGGAAGAAAAATCCACTTTTTTTGAAATACAACCTTGCATGTATCCCAGAATAACAAAATATGTATGCAGAAAAAAAAACCCTGTACTCCCCTTTTTGAAAGTGTAAGGCTGATGTTTTTTATGTTGGAGATAGTGCCGAAGAAAATGTTGTCTGGTGGCCTAAGCAGTGGAATCCCAAACAAATGCAAATTTATCGAGCTTATGTTTCTAGCACAAACTGCACTGTTGATAAAGCTTTAAAAAAAGATTTTTTACCTGAAATTTGAGGCAACATAACAGTGTTGTATGCTGTCATACAGCTGTAGTTAGGTTGCAATTTTGTCCACACGAAGCAACATTCAAACATCATCGCTTTTGGTATTCAGAATGTTTGGATACAATATAATTGACAAAATATTGAATGAATGACCCTAATACAAATAAATCAAAACAACAGGATTTACTTATTTACTCATTTACTTATAGTTTATGCTGCTATTGTTGCATTTGCAGAATCCCACACATTGCAGGTACACCGTCTGGCTAAGTATGGACACCACTGAACTGTAAAATGGTTTGCACACTGTCTAAACTGAATAAAGTCCAGATTTACGGAACAGCTCCCAGGTGTTAAGTGGCACAGATCTGCACATACTGTACTGCAGTTATTTTTTTCCACTGCTTTCTTATTTAATGGTTTGATAAATTAATTATTTTTTACATTTATTATTATTTTTTTAAACTTGGATGTTGTTGTCATTTGATAAAACAATATACAGGAGCAGTCAAAAAGGTGGACACACCTTCTTATTCAATGTTTTTCTTAATTTTTATTAGGGGTGCTCCGATCAGGATTTTTCGGTCCGATCACCAATCTCTGATCACTAGAAGCTGTATCGACTGATACAGATACCGATCACAGGGTCTACTCGAAGCCTTATCATGTAGCATTATTTATTAAACTAAATCTAACACCAATGTAAATGAAGTATTAAAATTACAAGAAGAGGAATATCGTGAATTGACAACTGTATTCATTGGCAAGCAACATGTGCAACACGTCAACTTAAAACATAGCAGCCTGTGCTTGGTTAGTAATTGGTAAAAGCTTAGAGCTTGACAAATACAACTTTCCTGTAGATTGTATAAAATGAAATAAAATAACACACAAGTAGGACGTGAGTCGCCGGAAGTTCTGCAAGGTCCGCATGCATCTGCGAGGACCGCCAAAAAATTAAACATGTTTTAAAAATGTTTAATTTTTCATGTTTAAAAACTAGTTAAAAAAATTAAACGTTTAATTGTCACGCGAGTTTTGCGTCACCTGATCGGCTTTTCTATATCAGCCATTATAGAGACTGCCGATCAAACTTCCCAAAGCAATTTTCGGCCGATTATGATCGGCGACCGATCAATCGGAGCTCCCCTAATTTTTATCGTTTTTTAAACATTGTATTTTAGTACTAAAGACACTGAAATTATGACAAAACAAATGTGTTAAATTTGGCTTTCAAAAATGTGTTATATATAACATTTAATTAATTTCATTTTTTTTTTTTACTATTCTTCAAGGTAGCCACATATTCTGTTTGTGTTACTACATAATTTCATTTGTGTTCTTTTATGGTTTAGATGTTTTAAATAATGCATAAGGTATTATATGTACAATGTTAAAAAGGAAAAACAAAACAAAAAAAAAATACTGAAGGAGAAGGTGTGTCCAGGCTTTTGACTGGAGGTGTATGTGCATTTACTACTATCACCAGCAGCTACGTCTCTGGTGGACCAGTGGCTCACATTCAGCACTCTTAACACTGTGATCTAGCAAAAACTAGTATAAGCCTTTTAAGCATATACTTCACTTCAGAGATAAAAATGAATTATATCAATAAATGTTGTTTTGCTATCCATTGCTATCCCAATGTCATGTAATCAATGTGGACCGACACCATTGCATCAAAGTAATTCTAGCTTTAAAAAATGACCTACAGTAATGCCAATGATGTCTCACTTTGATAATGCTGCCAAATAGATGTTCCCATAACATTTTGACATCCAAAATTCCTACTGGGAAAGAGGGAAGCGAGAAACCTGCAATTTTGACCTCACTCACTATCATAAAAATGACCTTGGTAATCAGAAACATGCTTTTAGCACAAAATGAAAAAAAAAATTAAGCCAAAAAAAGGTAATTTAGCATTTATGCTCCAAATACATGTCTGCAGCAACACAAAACATACATACAAACACATACTTGGTCATACTTGGTTTAGAATTCTGATTGAAGACTGGGACAGACACAACAGCTTCCTGCACACAGCAGGTGTATTCCGTGTCATGCATCTCTTAGTATTGATATGTTACTTCTCTGTTTAATTTTTTTTGTACTGCAACATGGTGTTTGCACAGCATCCCATCTGCATCCCATCAGATCTCACACAGTTGTTTTTTTTTTTTTGTGCCTGTCATTGTGCACATTTACTAGCATAAAGTAGTCCAGTGATAAGCATGTAATGCTTTTGCCACAGCAACTGGAGTTTGAGTACTGCTCAAGCCATTGTTTTGCATAAATGTAGTTTAGAAGTAATCTTTGCACCTAAAGAAATTGTAGGCTTTCGCTGAAAATCCCACTTTGATGTTGGCCCGTTTCCCCACCCGTCTGATGCAATAGTGCAACAGTTTAATTATTAACGACAGCTGGCATGATTGAACTTAAGGATGGCTGGGGTATCACCAGACTGTCAGCTAAATCCCACTAGAAGGAACTGGTTGCCAGGAATTTAAAGGCCATTAAAACCTGTATGTGGACAGGTAGTTCGCGTTACACAAGGTCACAAGGTGTGTCTAAAAATGGGGTCATTTATAGCTCATACTGTACCTAGTTATCATCATGGGCAAGCAAAATTTTATGGTTCCTAAAACTAACTCTTAATTCTTTTATTGGCATAGTCTTCAAATAGCTCCAAAAAGCCTGAGCACATTTTTTCTAGCTTATTCATAGAGCTATATATTTATATGATTTGGAATAATATACAGTACAGACCAAAAGTTTGGACACACCTTCTCATTCAAAGAGGTTAAATTTGTATTATGGCAAGAAAAAAGCAGCTAAGTAAAGAAAAACGAGTGGCCATCATTACTTTAAGAAATGAAGGTCAGTCGGTCCGAAAAATTGGGAAAACTTTGAAAGTGTCCCCAAGTGCAGTCACAAAAACCATCAAGCGCTACAAAGAAACTGGCTCACATGCGGACCGTCCCAGGAAAGGAAGACCAAGAGTCACCTCTGCTGCGGAGGATAAGTTCATCCGAGTCACCAGCCTCAGAAATCGCAGGTTAACAGCAGCTCAGATCAGAGAGCAGGTCAATGCCACACAGAGTTCTAGCAGCAGACACGTCTCTAGAACAACT
>JAAGKR010001455.1:101526-124963 GCA_011419295.1 Clarias macrocephalus
AAGAAATGAAGGTCAGTCGGTCCGAAAAATTGGGAAAACTTTGAAAGTGTCCCCAAGTGCAGTCACAAAAACCATCAAGCGCTACAAAGAAACTGGCTCACATGCGGACCGTCCCAGGAAAGGAAGACCAAGAGTCACCTCTGCTGCGGAGGATAAGTTCATCCGAGTCACCAGCCTCAGAAATCGCAGGTTAACAGCAGCTCAGATCAGAGAGCAGGTCAATGCCACACAGAGTTCTAGCAGCAGACACGTCTCTAGAACAACTGTTAAGAGGAGACTGTGTGAATCAGGCCTTCATGGTACAATTTCTGCTAGGAAACCACTGCTAAGGACAGGCAACAAGCAGAAGAGACTTGTTTGGGCTAAAGAACACAATAAAGAACACAATAAAGAAAACTCTTTGAATGAGAAGGTGTGTCCAAACGTTTGGTCTGTATTGTATATATATTTTTTATCATTTTATTTAGAATAATGAATAATAAAAAAAAACGTGTCACTGTGACAATCTGTATAAAACTAAGTGTCATGAACTATCAAAATACTTAATAAATCTTTTATGTATATATTTATTTCTTTTATGTATAACTATTTTATTTTAATATATGCAAAATGTTTTCAATTGTAAGGTTAGAGTGCAGACCTCTATATCAACTAATATTCAGTTATTCTAAATTCTATCATCTGTAGAAATGACTGAATTGTTAGTAGCAGCAGAGAGAATGCTTGCAGTCTATGATTCAGATCATTTTGAAGCTCATTTTTATGATATAACCACAATTCTCATGTGGCTGAAAAGCTGAGGGTTGTGTACACTTTGATCTCTGGCATCATTGATGATGACCTTAATGTGGACCTTGAGTGGCTGATGAGTTTTTCTGTGCTGTGTAACTGCTTTTACTTGCATGTCTGAATAGTGGAGAGCCATAACCTTGATCTCCTATAATGCTGCAATGTTACTTTTAGTAGGTAAAATGACTAAAAGTGTCTCTCAATAACTCAGTAATCCTTAAAGGCTTATGAGCATTTTAATTGCATTAATCAAACTGTGCATCAATAGTCATTTATCAACAACAGTCACATTTACTTAGTATTATTTATTATTTGCTTATTCTGACTTTATAAAGCATTCCTCAAAAATTGCCTAGTTAACAGTGACATGCCTTACCAAGCATTATTCTTACACCTATCACAATATGTATAGTATACAGTATTTCTGCATTAATATATTCATATATACAAGTGTACTAGTGAAAAACGAGTGTAAAAGAGAGTGACAACATATCAGATTGTTAAAAAAGTCACAGATAAACACCATAAAAAAGATTAGTGATCTACCTGATGCATCTTTTCAAGGACTACATTGTCCTATTAATTTCAGAATAATTTTCCAAATTCAGAAGCTGTGGAGTGTGCTGTCAGTGCTGCCAAATGTTGCTAGTCTTTTACTACCCAGTTCAAGACACCTCTCAAACATTCATAAATACTTAATATTTCTAAGAACTCTTGAAGGCTAAAGCATGTTTGTACACTGCTCTTATTCTCAGGCCAATTAAAAAAATTTCAAATAAGAAGTGTTCCAAAAACATATTGCTTCATGTGCATAGACAAGTTAGACCTAGAAAGCTAAGAATTAGCCAAAAATTAAAGGATTACACTGCAAAACAATCATTTTTGGACTTCCACTCAATTTCACAAAACATTTCCTTTTAGAAAATTTGTGTGCGTTTAGCAAAAACCTTATTATGTAAGCACATCCCAATCACATAAATTTTTTGTGTAACATGATATACATATAAAGCAAAACTATGAGATGGGCAAAATAGCGTAGCCATAGACAATGAATCTTCAAACACTGATTTAGGTTATACTTCAAAAGTCCACAAATCTGCTCTATAAAGTAAAACTGACAGGCCCAGAGATTGAAATATGTGTAACAATAGACCAGAGGTACTTCAACTCAGTACATCAGTCGACTTGTTGTAACTTCACATCATTCAGGTAGACTTTTCCTGGGGAGCCACTGAATGTTTGGACTGAGGTCATACTTGTGTTTATGTTTACACTGTATAAAAGCCCATGGACACTGAAAACTCCTCTCATAAATCACCATTGATGTTTAGGCCAGACGTTGACCAATTGTAAACATTTTGGAGATGGTATATGATCTTTGGTGGAATTCCTTCTGCCTGGAGTGCTTTCCATAATGCAGGGCACTGAATACTGTCAAATGCTGAAGCAAAGTCAATAAACATGGCCACATGATGCCACACCGTATACACTCTTTTAGTAGCTACTGCAGGGTGAATATTTGGTCACAGCACCCCTGTCCAGGTGAATACACGCCTGCTTCTCACTCCTTTTCTCTTCTCACTGTTTTTTTTTAAAATCTTTTCTAAAGCGCTCGCATGAATGCTTCCCCTACAATCTATAGCAAGCTAATCCCATGGCAATTATTGCATTTTGTGCTGTCGCCTTTCTTGAAAATTGGTACCTTTACGTCCTGCTTCCCTGCATTTGGTATGTGTTCTGAATGCCGAATCAACCGTAGTTGTCATCACCACCAAAGTGGTAAAAGTGCTGATGATGCATTGCCTATGACTGCAATACTGATGATTCAATGTGAACTAAGCATTTTGTAGTGGTTGTGATGTTGTGATGTCGTGATGTCATAATCTTCATAAATTTTTGGGCAACAAAATTTAAAATGTTTTTTTCCTCATTCCAATTTTACCACTCAACCAACACATTATTGATACTACATTGTATATTTACTCTGATTCATTTCTTGAAAACTTTGGGAAATGGATTTGCAGTATAGTGTTTTGCACAGTGACGGCCGGTCAATACGGGGCGCAGGGGCGCCACCCCCCTCAAAGTTAGGCAGAGAAAAATGAGACTTTAACATGTAATTATTTAACATAATAATTATTCATTTTAATAATGAAATAAAGTCATTTAGGTCACAATATTCCGCTGTATTTCTTAATATAATTTATTTGCAATAAAAAAAAAAAAATCTAAACTGTATTACGTTCATTTGTGTTCGGGTATGCGGGGCGCCGGACAAATGAGTGTTTATGTAGGCACGTACATTTTTGGAAAGCATGTGACTTGAGGCTGAGCTATGATTGGATCTTTGCAAATCATCCTTGGGGCGCAGCACTGTGCGTCCTGAACCCTCCCACTTTTGTTCTTAGCAAATCAATATTGTTTTTAAATATTTGGGCTCATGTGATTGGACCATTCTCAACGAGTCTTTTCCAGCACTTCTTATAGCAAGCGGAGCTGCTGACTGGATGCGATGTGAGTCAGGCCTTTATTTTATGCTCAAAGTAATTAAACACATTGAGTACTGTTGACTTAAATATTTGCAATTAGGTCAAATTAATAGACCTTGATGAGTATTCAGAACTTTTTGGTATTTATGAGTTTGTAGAAATGACACTTTTCAAGTTAGCTGAACAAATTTTATATTTTAAGTAATCGTAAGTACATTAGCAACAGTAACTTTTACCTTAAAGTTCCACCAACTAAAACTCTATAGAGCACCGGTGGCTCAGTGGTAGGTGTTTCGCCTGGCCCAGGTTTGATTCGCAGGCCCGATGATCTGCTGTGGTGACAGCAGCAATAATCTATTTGATTTGCAACAAGTTCAACAAACTCAAAAATTTATACTTCTGTTTACTTAAAATTGGAAACATCATTACTTACAAAATGTATGTGACTGATTATCTCAAATATTTTTTGAAAGTTTTGACAACTTTATCGGGTTTACAGTGTAGTAGTAATGATGCTTAAGCACCTGATAAATGGCTATTTACAGACGACTATTAAAAGTTTCATTTTAATTTTGTTTGTGCCCCCCCCCCAAAAAAAACATTATTGCACCAACCGCCTCTGGTTTTGCAAAATAATAATAAAAAAAACCTCACATGATATGACAGTCAATTTTGACATAATGTTTTGATATTTGTGGCCATAAAATAAAATACATATACAAATAAAAACATGAACATAAAAAGATCGCTTGGAGATTCTGAGAGATGTGTGTGGTATTGTGTTCCTTTCTAAACAATAATTTTTGTATCAAAAAGCTTGCATGACATGTCATTAAGTGTCATAACATGACATAATTAATAATAACAGATTGATTCACATTTGCTTTTGCTGATTGTTGATGAATACATTTAAAAAGAAACATGGCTAAAGTAGCTCTAGTGGTTCATGGTGTGTCAACTACATACAAAGGCCATTTGTGCTATTTTGCCTTCCAATATATCACCTATTAGTTACTCTTTAACAGTGTGTACCTAATATATACCAGACTGAATGTTTTATCCACACTACAGGATCAACGTGGAGGGGAAAATAGAGTTTTACAATTTAAATACTCAAAATGCCACAAAACACAAAATACATCCTTTACTAATCCTAATTAGGCTGCAATGCTCATGACATGAACACAGCACTTACTTTATTTATTTCATGTTATTCACCATTCTGTGATTCCTGCCTGAAATACTACATCAGCAATTCCATACATTGAAATCCATATAGGATTTTCAAGGCTTCCACTAAAATATGATTTGCCCAGAAGCAGACATCCATGCTTTGAGAACTCCCTAGAGGGGGCTGTCAGACAGAATACGAATTTGCATTATAGGCTGGACTGCTGGGGTTGCAAAAAAAAAAAAAAAAAAAAAAAATTCCCAAAAGCTGTGGGGAAGTCAACAAGAAAAGAAAATGAATGTGGACCTTAAATGATTTGTGCAAATCCATAAGCATATATGGGTGAATGCGTGTATGAAAAAAGACAGGCTGCTGGTCTGTTGATGGGTCACAGTGTGTAGTTTGTGTGTTTTAACTGTTAGTTAACTAAACTGTTTAGTGTTAACTGCTGAGACAAAAAAAATTAACAATGAACAAAAACATCTGGTTAGTACAAAATTCCTTGCGCTTCCTAGCGCCACAGTAGTTGCAAGAACCTTCTTAACTGCAATTTTATCACACAGTACAGGGTGTAAACATACAGTAAAAGCCTTTCATGATGATACTAACAGAATATGGGTTGATATTTTCTATTAAAGGTAGGAAAAGACATGACTTTTGTTTTTGTTTGGCAGGGGATGGGGACTCGTATCGACTATGTATTCATCCTGTTATATAACCAAAAAGTTTAAGACATGGTAAAAATGACCTGGCTTTGCACTGCACTATATCAATTATCACAAAAAAAGCCTTTCTAGCTACTTCACAATTGAATGGCAGTAAATTGTAGCAGTCTGGAACTTTTAAACTTATTTTGTAGAAATTGTTTTATTGACAAACACACACACACACACACACACACACACACACACACACACACACACACACACACACACACACACACACAGATTCTTGGTTTTGCATGCATGAAAAAAGAAGCAGGTGCAACAAAGTGCTCAGAGGAGCTGTGGCTGATTCTGCAGGATGTTCAGTAAATCTAAGCAGTTAAATTCTTTATAAGAATGTACAAATTGTACCATAGACTGTATTTTAAGCCAAAGGAAGTCCAATTATTTCATTAAATACTGTTTACTGCTTTTCATAATGTTTTTTTGAATGCAGAAACTTTTTTTTGAACACAACGGTGATTTGCATGTGGCTAAGACTTTTGTACAGTACTCTATGTAAATACACTAGCCTTAGTTCCACTTACTGGTGGAATGGCATTATCAAAATAAAATGTAAAAAATATAATAAAATAAAGATTACAAATACATTACAAAAAGTATTTCGTTTGTATATTATATTTAATATTTAAAGGTACATGCCAACAGATTATTTTGCAGAATAACAGAACATAGATATGAGAGTAAAAACTACTCCCTTCACTTAAGGGACCATTGATGTAAATGGACATTGTGAGAGTGAATGTTAATTGGCATAAATGGTCCATATAAAGGTTAATATTTCATTGTTTTGTGGCTGTTTGCTGTGTTGTACAGTATGCGTGTTCTTATCTCAATGTCAATTTATAAAAGCCATTCTAACTTAAAAAAAAAAACAACAACATTGTCACAACATTGTCCCAGAGTTACAGTAAGTGTCCTCACAACATCATAAGAACCGAATTACGATAGTGATCCAACGCAGGATTCATGCAAGTGATGTCATTTTATCAAAGTAATTCAAACCCGATTGTCTCACATTAATAATAAATGTAAAGCTTGTTGTGACAGCAATATGCATGTTTAATTATGTCATTTGGGATTATTTGAGCTTGCCCGAAGATGGAAGAATATAAATATAAGATAGAAAGGCAGTTCATCTGCAATTAGAACACATTTCTTAAACATTATGATGTTTAAAAACTGTAATTTAAATATTATTTTAGTTATTATTATCACTGTCACAAAATATGTCAAAAACATTTGCATTTACCTTTCATCTGACTGAATTGTTCTATGTTTTATTCCTTGTACTCCATGTAGTAAAGACATATCAATAAAAAAAATAAAAGACTAAAGCAAACCTTGTGTTAGTTTTTTTCACAGTCTATCAAACACATTTAGTTTACTTACAGCAGGGCCTTTTCCATGAACTGTTATTAGCTACTCCCCACTAATGCCTTCTCTCATCGCTATCTTTTTCCCTAGTAGGAACATTCCATGCTGAGAAGATTTTATGGAGTGGGCCAATTTTCCCATCATCAATACTGTTTGCAAAGTACTGTGTTGAAGCATATTTGTGGAAAGTTGCCCCGAAGGGAAATGCGTGGTAGTAAGAGCAAGTGGACTCTGGCAAAAGCCACTGGACTCTTGTGGCTCTTGATGCACTGACACCAGCCTCACTTCACTCCTTGCAAAGCTCTCAATCTTCTTTAGGCTGTGGCCACCCCTACCGCTTGTGCACCTACTACACTTCTCCCTTTTAGTCAACTGTTCATAATATGCTTCAATGTAGCACCTTCTGTGGCTTACTCTACTTGTGGACGGTGTTGATGTCTATTGAACAATTGTCAAATCAGCAGTCTTCCTCATGCAAAGCCTGAACTAGACAAAGAGATAACTGGTAATATACAAATAGTAATATACTTTAACTTGAAATTAAATATTCTAATATTTATAGACTTTCATGAATTGTAATTCATAATCAATCAAAAAAAATTAATTTAAAAAGACTTGAAGTATTTCAGTTAACATGTAATGAAGATAGACTATATGAAAGTACAAAAAGATATGATCTCTTTCACAATAATATAGTTTTTTTTTAAATTATTATTTCATTAGTGCGAATCACTATACAAGTCACAATCTTAACACATTGGAACAAGAAAGAACTGTTACATACAAAACATTTTAAATTATAAAGAATTTTATAATTGTGAGAATTTTTAATTCAACTGTCAGTTCACAGTCCATCATCAACCCCATCCTCTACCAGCTGCACTTTCACTTCTGTAGATGAAGAAAGTGCCCTTTCATAGTATAGGTATGTACCATTTGTGCATCAATTTGTGCATTGTCTGACTTCTGTGGTCCTATAAGGTTATAATATTGTCCAGACATCCCAATGGAGAACAATTTGACCCAGACATAGCAAATACAGCAGCTTCCAGCAGCAGTGTATTTATCTCATGTCGCTTGTACACAAAGCAATATTATTCCTGTCCTTGATTTTCCTTTGAAAATATGATAATAAAATATTATAAATAAAACAGTAAATGCATCAGTGCTCCAAAATGCAGGAAAACCGGTGTTAGTTGTGAGCCAGAGGAAAAGAAAAGGGCCAATTTGGAAGTGAAACAGAAGGTTACACAACAGTATCCAGAGAGCTTTGTAAAGTAAATAACATGGTTTTGGCACATCATTCAAATCGTAAAATGTCTCTTTTTACAGAATGTACCACGGATGTTAAGCAACTCATACCTGGTGTTCATGACTGCTGTGATCATCCCACAAGAGCTGCTTCACATCATTCATCCTCTCATCCAGCCATCATAGTTTGGCCCTTGTTCAAGTTGCTCAAATCCTTAAGCTTGCCCAACACATCAACTTCAGTAACAAAAGGTTCACTTGCGGCCTCATATATTGCAACCATTTCCAAGTGCCATTGTAATGAGATACTGTAACTCTATCTACTGCTAATTGCCAAATTGTGATGGGTGACATGATGGATCAGAACATCTCCAAAACTGCAGCTTTTGTGGGAAGTTCCTGGCCTGCAGTGGTCAGGACCTACCAAAAGTGGTCCAAGAAAGGAAAACCAGTGAATCAGCAACAAGGTCATGGGTGGCCAAGAGTGATTAATGTCCAAGGGCAGTGAAGGCTAGCCCGTGTAGTCTGTTCCAATAGAGCAGTCACTATAGCTCAAGTTTTTGAAAAGGTTAATTCTGTTTCCCATACAAAAGTGTCAGAACATGCAAAGCATGTCTGTTGTGTTGGCAAAAGGGTGGTCCTACTTAATATTAGGTGGGCTGTCATAATTTTTTGGTTGATTGGTGTATACACTAACACAGACACAGAAACATACACATGTACATGTGTATATGAACTACAATGAAATAGCACGTTCACTCTGGTTTCTATTTATTTATTTATTTTCTTCTTCTAGGATAGAAAACACCCTGGTGGTTTGGCTATGCCCACTTGCATAGTTTAAAAAGGTTTAAATCCAGATACAGATATTTATATTTCTAACAGATAGAGATAATAGTATAATGCATACAGTATAGTAGTCGCTTTGCATTACTCCCTCTGGTTTAGACACATTTTTAATGAAAATTAAAACACGACAGAGACCACACAGTGTAAGACAGAACAGCCAGACTGGCTGCTGTTAACTTTTGATGACTGTGTTAGCCAAATTTAAAGATACTTTAGATGTAAGTGCCAAGGGTTTAAGAAACATTAAAGAAACATTAATTTATCTTCCATACTGCTTATCCTGTAAGAGGACGTAGGGGGCCTGGAGCTTATCCCAGGAGACTTTAGGGCACAAGGCGAGGTGCCTTGGATTGGAAAGGGTGCCAGGCAAAAAAGAGCCATTTTATATTGCTAGTTTGCTCATCTTATATTAGCAACATCAGCATTTTGCCATGAAGTAGTCTTCTATATCTACTTCACCTATGCAGTATTCTGTCTTCTTATTTAGTAGCAAGTATACTACACAAATCAGGAATAAGGAGCAACTTCCAGATTACGAAGTGCATTTTCAATAACAGAGAATGAGAATAAAACAAGGCATAAAAAATTGCTTATGACCCAATTCCTTCCTATTCTATCTTTCCTCTTGATAAACTACATAGTCAAGTGCTCTCTTATGGCCCCCAGATCTCTTGCCAATGAATACACTGACTCTTCCACCCTCTTTACTTTGCAAAAAGAAGAAACATGGGGATTGGGTACATTAGATTAGCCACATAAAGGATGAAAATAGAACAATACAAAAAGCATGGTTGGGACATATGCATCTCTCTCTCTCTCTCTCTCTCTCTCTCTCTCTCTCAGAGATTTTAGATGATGTGGAAAACACTCTAATGAACTAGATCATGAATGCTGCTCGATCCTGCTCACAGGAATCTGGCTCAGGCTATGCCCTATACTTTATGCTATGTAAGATCAATACTGTGTATACATACACAATATTGATCTTAATGTTTGTTTAAAGCTTGTTACATAGAAACCACTGCTACATTTAGTATGGGCTGTCCATTATGGGCTCTTCATTCTTATGCTCACTTGCTTGATTCTCAACAGATGCCTCCCGTACATTTAAGGTTTAAAAGAAAACATGACAACATGACTAAACTTAACATCTGAAGGCTGCAGAACCAAACACATCCCGTAAATCAAGAAGGCCCTGATCACAGCCCCTGCAGTTTTCAATATTCCACACATTATATTTACAAAAAAATGCAGAAACATGAACATGAAAAAGAAAAAAAAAAACAAGCAAACAATGAGAGGACAGAAATGCAATACATTAAAAAATCCCAGGCAAATCTTGACAAGTACCTCAAATTTACAAGTGAAAATTGCAATCAGCGTAGGAAACCCAAGCTATTATCCCCCATTTGCTTGTCTTCTTAAATGTAATCGATATAGTTCATAATACATAATCAGATTTTTACCTTTTCATTCTCTATACTTGTCAAAAGTGAAGAAGAACCATGCCAAGACAACACTCAAAAGAGCATGGCCCAGACCAACACCTGCGTTTTAAGAGCACAAGCACTAGACCACAAATTTGCCTGTTGGCAAATGGTACTCCAGCATAGCCTACATTTGTGCTTTGGATCACTGTTACTGACTGTAACCATGATTCTGTAAGCCCATTTGAGCACATACAGTTAAATGATTGACTCTTTTGTTATGCAAGTTTTTTAATGGGGTCTGACATTATTAGGCTATATCAGGCTATAGTTTCTAGCCTTGCCATAGTCATAGTTTTTTTTTCCTGTTTGTATCTTATGTTCATTTTGTTCAGAACTCCATTTTATGTAAAGAACAGTCT
This sequence comes from Clarias macrocephalus, assembly GCA_011419295.1. Taxonomy (NCBI): domain Eukaryota; kingdom Metazoa; phylum Chordata; class Actinopteri; order Siluriformes; family Clariidae; genus Clarias; species Clarias macrocephalus. The sequence goes on from JAAGKR010001455.1 coordinate 112,027, forward strand.
GCACTTGCACCCTGCCTCAATACCCTTCGTGACAGTGCGTTGATGTTGTAAAGACGCACAAACACTGGACTGAATGAAAAGAAAGGTCAGAATACATAAATAGAATTAAAAAAAAAAAAAAACTCTCTGGCATTTAATCATTGAGGAAAAAGTGGTAACGTTGTCCTAGAGCTTGAAAAGTTAGGAGATGAGTTTCAACTTCTGCTATACAGCCATGGCCAGACAGTATAAAACTGACTACGGGGATTATTCTGTTTTTGAAGTATAAATAAATAGTATTTATAAAAAAAAGTTTTATAAAATTATATTTGTGCATGTGTAAAAGTATGCAAAAAATCAAAGCAGTGAGACAGAGAGAGAGCCAGATGTACAAAGAAATACAAAGAAAGAGAGGGGTACTGTGCTCAATATGTGTGTATGTCTTTGCATTTCCAGATTGAAAAAAATCAAATATGACATTTAAAAGGTGAACTTCCGGCAAATCATGCTGTATGCAACTATTTCTACACAACTGTTTATACTACAAGGGGCATTCATGGCAAACTAGAACTAGAACTTGGGATGAAATCTCTTGTGAACAAGTGACATTTTGATACAGATGACTTCGAGCGCAGTTTGGTGATACCTCTCTTAGGGTGCAAACATTTTAAAGAAAACCTTGTGTCCATGAATGACTATCCTGGCCAAGGGGGCTTGGAGCCCACTGCAGTCATTCCCGTAAAAATTCAGTGAGTGGAAAGCTTGATCCTTGAAAAATCAACTGATAACTTGATGCCAACAAGAGACACATCTGTTTGAGGAAACTGTACCCACAATCAGTTACAAACACCACTTGTACATTACAGAAACTCATCATTGAGTTTTTGACACATCCCCTGTACAATCCAGACCCTGCTGCAAATTATTTCCACATGTTTGGGCCAATAAAGGATTTCCTGGGAGGCCAGCGTTTAAGCCATGAAGCAGGCAGTGAGATCATGGCTCCGGCATACTGAGAAAACTTTCTAGTTCACTGGTATTGAAGCACTGATGAAATGATGGGATAAGTGCATACATGTAGCAGGGGATTATGTAGACAATTAATTAATATATTTTTTTACTCTCATAACTGTGTTCTGTTATTCTTGACTTGAAACCCTCTCAGATTTATTTATTTATAGGTATTTTAATCTTTTTTTCCTGTGCCATTCCTCACAATAATGTCTATATCACAGTATAGTTACCCGAACATATTTCTACACAAGGCCTCAGGACCTGCCACCACTGCAGGTAAGAGAACAAAAGAAAACGCAAACCATGGAAATAGAAATAGTGTGATGTAGCTCTTTGTCATTGTTGACAGAAACTGTTTTTAGGAGTGCCAAATGTGATTAAAAATAAATTATATAAAAATGCCCATGGCCACACCGAATTTCTTTTGTAAATATTTGCGAATAGTATGACTTTGTCTCAATTTGATCTTTTATATATTAAATTTGCACTATGTGGAAACCCCTGACACTCTGAATGTAAGATCTGTAGTGGAGTTCTAAGTGTAACTGTACAAATAAAATGATTTGAAGAGTGGCATAGCTAAAAAGGCGTGAAAAGCACCTGTAGCTACAACTGCTTTTTGGTGTAAATAGGATGTAGCATGTACTGTATGTAATGTACAAAGCTTGTTTTTTTTTCAGGAGAGTATCTTCATGCACTCACAAAAACATACACAAATTAAAAATGTATTTTACAGATTTGTTTTGTTTCTTAAAGTGGACAGATTTTCTATAGACAGAGTACAATAGTGATTTGAAAGCTAACAGTTTTAAAGCTAAAGGAATAAAAAAAAGTCCAGTTCGCTATTGATGTAGAGAATGAGCATAGTGAGTGACCAAGTCTTTCATTCCCTGATTTCAAACATGTATTACACAAATTATAGATACAAACATATAGTTTAATGAAAATTATATGAAGTACACATCAATTGGTTAACACAGTGCTACAATGTTAATATTTCTATCAAGCTTGGTTTTTGAGATATTTTATGATTCTCCCAACAGATTTTGGTGCTCCTTTTCTTTTTACCACACCCATTTCCTGTTTGTTTTGTATTTACAAAATTTGTGTATTCATATTTGGTTCTGCCAACCACCAATTAACCTCAAAGAAGAAAAAGAAGAAGCAGTAGTAGTAGTATTTGGGGTACAAGGCACACACACACACACACACACACACACACACACACACACACACACACACACACACACACACACACCAACTACACGCAATTTGGACATGAGAGTCAGTGTATTGTACATGTCCTTGAATTCTGGAAGTAAACTGGAGTACCTAAAGGAAACCCTTCATCAATCATTGGAAAAGGTTCGAACCCCCAAGCCTGGAGGTGTGAAGTAACAGTGTTGCATGTTTACACCTGTATCCACCACAGTAACAAATTATTTGTGATGTAACCCCTAATCGTTTCTCCCATATGCAAATACAGGGTTTATAAATGGCATGAGAAACAGTTGTTAATATAGTTGATGCATTAGATAATTTGTAAACACCTTTTGTAGAACAAGACATAAATAAAATGCCTTTTTTTGCATCAAAAGTTTTTTGTTTATGGGTATCACTGCTAACATCAATATGTTCATAATATGCATACTGCCATGCTGCTGTAATTAACTGCAGGTTTTTAAATTGATCAAAAAAAGATTAAGATGATATGGAGGGAGGAGGGAAGCCAATGGGACCGTAGGTACTGTAAATGCTCATACACAAAATTGTACTCTTAGTCCCTCTTTTACTAAGGCTGTATGAAGAGGCGTTCTAAATAGACTTCAAAGCACTTCTGAAAGTCGTTCTGGTTAAAAGCTTTTTGCCAAATGCCATAAATTTAAATGTATGAAGACTATGCAGAGGGGGGAACTTAAGGTAAACACCAAGCCATTAACCATGATTTATAGACCTCAGAAAGATTTTTCCATTATAGTTTGTCTGCAAAGATACTGCATACAATATATACACCATACTGCTATATCATACATAATGATATAACACACACACACACACACACACACACACACACACACACACACCATACAATATGTTGATCAATGATCAATAAGAGGAACTCTTGTTCCTCTTATTTAGCCACAATGGAGAAATGTATTAGGTAATAGTAATCCTAAAAAAATTTTTTTTAAAGGTTTTAAAAATATTTATTTATTTATTTATTTATTTATTTTTACCCAATTTTGCTTGCCTACTAAAATCATTTTAGAAATATATTTATATGAAGGTTGTTCAAGTCAAACTCGGACAAACTGGGATGAAGTTTCTAATGAATGAAGACATAAAACCGATAAAATTAACTGAAAACTTCAAGGATGATGTGCCTATTGTCCACAGTAAAATGTGTCTACTGTGCCTATTGTCCACAGTAAAACATATGAATGGTGCATGGTAAAGAAGGTCATATGTCCATGAATGACAATTCGTTTATTCAATGAACACGATGACTTGGAGCCCACTGTAGTCGTTCCTGTGAATATTGAATGAGTTGAAAGCCTGTGCTTCAAAAATTGACGGATAACTTGTTGCCAACTTGCAAGAAGAGATGCATTTGTCTGTGGGGACTGTACACACAATCATTCACAAGCACCACTTGTACAGCAGGCCCTGTACGGTCCTGACCTTGCTCCAAGTGATTTCCACATGTTTCCAATAAAGGAGTTTCTAGGAGGCCAGCATTTCAGTTCAGCAGGCGGTCCACTCATCATGCCAGTGTAGTGAAAAAACTTTTGCCGAGATCCAGAGAAAAGCTGGGATACATGCAATATTGTAGCAGGGGATTATATAGAGAAATTAAAGTACTGTAGTTTTTACTCAGTCAAGTCCTACAGTAGTTTGACTTGAAGGTCCCTCTTATATGGACACACATGGTATATCCGTGTGGTTTGATGAATTTAAATTTTATTACTTTTTTAAAAAAGAATTTAGCATCATATATACCAACCTAATATTACTTTGTAACTATTACACAGTTACATAGGAAGTTTGAAATCACTTAAGGATCAAAAACAACCTCAAATCTGTCACCATAATGTAATTTTGAATGTGCTGTCAATGAGGACTTCTGTAACAGAGCTGTTGCCCCATGAAGCTGATGATGGTGTATTGAAAACATTTTTGGAAAAAAAGGCTACTGACCTCCTGAGTGAGGAGGTGGGCCACAGAGAAGCACCACTCCCTGTCCCTCCCTCACAGACACCGCACTTCTCCGGTGAGTCCTGAAGTTTTCCAAATCTGAAAGAAACAAAAGTAAATGTAAGAATAATTCACTCATTTTTGAGATAGGGGCCAAAACAGAGACTGTATAAAAGGCCATACAAAGATATACATATAAAGATATAGGGAAACAATCAGAAAAGGATAAGGAAAAAAAGAAAGAAAAGCAAAAGGCTACAGCAAAACATATTTGGCATTAAACTGGTATACAGTATAAATTGCTGTGTGTTTGTCACAGTTTAGGTCTTGGCGCAGTGTGCACACATGCAGAGTAAACAGCGTTTCCCCTGACTGAGGGATACATCACCACCCATGGTGTGGCTTTATTAAGAAATCCTGCTGGCACAGCCACGAACTAACCTGAAATGGATATAAATGGTTAAGCACAACTTTGGCCTGTCAGGATGTATTGCAATTCATCCACATATAATCCTGTCTGCAGAACATTATATGTTATTTTCAGTGTTGATTTAATGTCTAATACAAGGGCTCCTGACACAGAAATGAAAACATTGAATGAAAACTCTAAATGAACAACTTGCTTACAGAACAGTGAGTGGTAGTTTTCATCATTGGATAGATACATACACTGGGTTATTGGGTTACTAAGTATCAGTCAAACACTGTTGGGAAGTTTTTTGTTTTAGGGGAGGGATTAGCCCAAATTCTGAAGAAACAGATATGTCTTAAGTGAGACAAAAATTAGATACTATGAAATACCTTATAAATTGCAACTTTCTTAGATTATTTAGTATTTATTTACAAATTGGACAAACGGGAGTATTAAGGCGTAACTATTTTTCTTTTCTGTTTTGAGTTGTTCTTAGTTTTTCTTGTGCTACATCTTTGCAAACTTGAAATGAAAGTAACGTACAACCAAAGATCCTTTACAGATGAGAAATGGTCTACAGTTATTGGTGAACGTTTCACTGGGTAATAAAAACAGCAGAATAAATGGCATTACAAAAGGATAAAGTTAACTTAATACTTTATCAAGAGTTACAGATGATGGATAGACCTAGGCCATCATAGTTTTATCAAATAGACATATTTTTAATACAGTCATTTTCTACATGTCAGTAGACGAACTAAAGTCTCATTGACCTGGGAAAGCTGCATTGGCTGTCCAAGACATAAAAGATATCAGTAAGTAGCTAATTGGTTACTTTGTTGCAACAAGCCAGGCTCTATTTCATTCCAAGAATTCAAGTCAAGAATTGAATCACTGCTGTAAAAAAAAAAAAAAAAAAAAAAGCCTCAAGCTTTTGCATCTATGACATCTATGATCTATGACAGTCCAAACTCTCAAACATAAAAATGAAACTCTTTTTCATCTACCACATAGTTTTATGGCATTCAACAGACTGATTAAATGAAGGTGAAATCAATAACAGCCCCCAAGCAGGCGCGCATGCTTGGAATCCACTGTACCTCCATGACAGCAGTATTTTGCCAGGCATAAGTCACACATCAATGGGTTTAATGGCTCCCCTATTTATCAGCTCCCTTATGTGCTTTATTCATCGCTGGTTTGCTGTCAACCATTACAAAGCCATTTCAAAAGGCCTTTAGAAGCTGAAATTACCTTTACCACTGAAACACATTTTTTCAGCTACTCATGGAAAAAGAAACCTTGTTGATGTTATTTTTTCCTGTAAATTTTGTCCTTCACAACTTCGATGAAAGTAATTCTTAGAGGTAGACATTCGGCAAGTACGGATGCCCTCTGATGTAAAAGTTGGGATGTTTATTCTAGTGTTAAGTCCAGTGTTTTTTAGAATTCAGTAAGCAGTTATAAATAACATGAACAAACATAAATAAACGTAAACAAAAATTAAATAATAATAACGCAATAAAAGTCAAATGTACTATACATTACAGCATTAGTGATTTTGAAAAAAAAGTTTTAGTCAGCCATAAAACAACACTCTTGTTGAAGAGAGGTTTAAGAGCCCAACTGTGGTAGCTGGGGCTTGACCCCCTGGACTTCTCACCAATAACCCAGACCCTTAACCATTGAGCCATGACTTAAATTTCTGTTTTGTGCTGATAGGACTGTTAGCTTTTCTACACTGAGCGAAGTTGTTCATGTGTGTCAGTCATGTGTGTCAGTCAAGTTTTTTTTTTTTTCATCCCTGGCTTACTAAAAATGTATTATATGCTACAAGAAAAATAAAATAATTAATATATGTGCCATGGTGGTGTAATGGTTTTTACTGTGGCTTCAGGGTCAAAGGTTTGATACTTCATGCCTGTATGTGTGAAGTTTGCAAGCTCTCCCCAAGCATGATGTTTTTTTTTTTTTTCTGGGCACTCCTCCCACAGTCCAAATACATGCAGGGTAGTATAATTGGCATTTTCAATTTGCCTAATATGTGTCAATGTCTGTGATTGTATGCCCTATGATGGGTTGGTACCTCCCTCCCTCAACCCTGTACAAGATAAGCGGTATAAAGAATGAGTGGGTAAGTGAGTTACTAATGCAATGATTTGGCTTAAAAATTCCTCTCTCTACTGATTAGTACGTGGACTTATACATTACTCTACAGCAGCAGTAAAAATTAAAGAACTGTGTATAAAATATAAAAATGTGTAATATTACTGTTAAACACATTGTATTAAATCTGAAAGTCTACACTTCAATCACATCATGATTGCTCTATTGTACAGTAGATCCACTGTGATAGTGTTCAGAGGAAAAAATATGGAAATTGTGCCACACTTCAAATTATTATGGGCATGATATAATACTTACTGTACCACTAGCACTTTAATTACATCAGGTGAAACAACAAAAAGATGACAACAACAACTACAACACAAAGTGTGAGGTTGTAACAAATCCTACAGTTCCAAGAAATTATGTTTTGCCCATAGAGGCAATGGTATGGGATCCCACTAACTTTGAATACTATCAAATACTGTAGCAATATGTTGTTGTTGCTGTTTTTTAAAGAAAAAAACAATGTAAAGAATATATGGATGGACAAAAAATTGGAACAGCATAAAAGAACAGCATAAAAAAGCCACTGAGGAAAAAACCCTCTAAGATAGAAAGGAAGCCTTTCGTATCTCCTCACACAAGATGTTTCTGCTAAAAGAAATGTTCTTTGGTCAAAGTCACTGAGATCTGAAATCTGAAAACATTTACCTGTGACTATATTGTTTTATGCATTACATGGCTGCTAAATTAATGGCTGATTAGATATTTGCATGAATGGAACCAATGGGATGGTCAACAGGTGGTCAAGATTCTGAAAATGTAATGTGTGTAAGGAGTCTGGCCATGTGTGAGGCTCCTGGCCTGGATTTTAGTCCCATTGTATCCTTGGCCACTAGAGCTTTAAAACTTTAACATTTTTTAGATTCTTCAATAAAACTGTCCATAGGTATTAATTTGGTTTTAGATATGTTGACTATGAAGACAATATTTAATTTGAAAAACAATTTGCACAAGGTACAGTAGAAGTATTTCACTTCCCTCTAAGGGTACAGCTGTATCCAAACCATGTCGAAAATAGTATCCCATAGAAAAAAGGACCAAATGGCTTTCTTTTTCACACTGTATTCTGCTGTTGGCTGGCTCTGCTTCAGGGCCAGATTTACATACATAATTACAGAGATCACTGATTTATTAAGAGTTATTTATGAAGGTCAGCTAATGTCTGTTATATTGGCCACAAGAACTATACTAAGAAGCTTTGCTTCAATTAATTTATAAAACATAAATCCCTCTTTAACCCTGTAGCCACTTTGATTTAACAAGAATTTTAGGTCATTAAGAAAAGCCATTTTTCTATCATTAAAATGGGAGTATGCATTAAGGCCACCTCACTCCGCATTAAGTGCTTTCTTTTTAAAACTTCAACTGCTGTTCTCTAAAATGCACTATAAATTATCTGGATTGATTAAACTTCATTGAACTTAATTACATACTGTCACACTTCTTTAACCCCTTGACATGTAATGAGGTTTTCAATCTCAATGCCTGCATATGCTTTGAATTCCAGGAAAGCCCTTCTAGGATTTGATTGTTCTTAGACACCGTTTTACTGCTTTCATGCATCAACTGACTATGCGCAAAGTCATGTTCAATCAGTAAATGATAAGCAGACCATGAAGTGACACTTTTCTTTGCTGACTGTTGTCCAAGGTAGTAACATAGAAAGATTATTCTTTGTTCTTGTTCATTTTTTTCAAACTGGATTTGAATTAGCAGCATAACTAATATGGATAATGGTAACATTGTCTTCATGGCTTAAATATTACGCAAAGCTAATATCCCTCATGTGCGGCAAAATGTGCTAAAAGTGATCATTATAAAAAGGACGTGAGGATCTGAGAATATGTGGAATTGGACTTGAAAATGACAGATTCTTTTTTACAATGTTGTCAGTCCAAAATGTTAGTCCTATATACCTAGATGTTCGAGCATTTTTGTAAATACTACCAAGGCCAGCCTACCCAATCTGAGATACACTGTGCGTGTGTGTGTGTGCATGCAGTACTGTGCAAAAGTTTTCGGCAGCAAAAAAGCTGAAAGTGAGAATGTTTAAAAAAAATTCTTGAGCGTATGATAAGTAACAGAACACATAAAGATGTTTTTTTGGAAATTTTGTCTGTCTGTTTGTCTCTTTGTGCATGCATTACATAAAAACTACTGAATGAATATTAATGGAGTTTTCACAGGTGTATTTGGCCAAGCTAACATATAGGCTTTGTTTCATCGCAATCAGCCCATGGAAAGAGAACATATGCTACTTTGAAATTTAAAAGAAAAATGCCTTATATAATGAAATAAATCAACCTTGAAAAACTCATTAATTAATCAAAAAATTTAACAGATGCCTCTGTACATTTTTTAATACGCGCTTACAGTATAAGTATGCAATTAAATTCTTTATATCTAGTTATAGCTTTCACTTGGATGTTAAAAATTGCATGTGGTAAATATAGCCGGTGAAACAAAAACTGTGTCTTTATTTCAGGCTGCAAAGCAACAAAATGCGATTATTTTTAAGGTTGGTGATTCTTTTCTATACCCACTGTGTGTCTGTGTATGTGTATACGTACACACACAGTCACGATCAATCCTGTTTCCTCTGTGCCATGATCTGTTCCTATGCTGTCAGGCTAAACTCTGCTTCTGCATTCGACCCCAGACCTTTGATCGGACCTTTCTCAGAGCTGACAGGCGGGATTTTTTTCAATAAAGAAGTTGCTAAAGTCACACTTTCGCGGGCAAGGCATTCAATACCTTGTTGACTGGGATGGATATGGACCCAGTGAAAGAAGTCGTGTTCCATTGAGATTCATATTGGACTCATTCCTAATATTTAAGTTCCACAGACTTCACCCGGAGGCACTTGCTAAAATTCCTAGCGGCGTCCGTTGATGGAGGGGTTCTGTCACGTTCCGTGCTGTTTACTTCACACCTGCTCCCACTCATCTCATCAACGCTTCCAGCATAAAAGGGCAATTCAAACTTTCTTTCCTTGCTGGATTATTGTGTTTCTTTTGAGATCAATTATCTTGTATTTCCTTGTGTGTTTCCTCAGACGACCTGATCCTGACCTGGAAATCCACTCTTGACCTCTGCCCTCAGATCTTTCTGTTAGGCAATGTTTCCGTCTTCCTGGCTGTGACCTTGCACATTTAAAGGACATTCCAGGCTGCCTCAGGTAACTGTGTTTTTATTGGATTACGGACTTTCAACTCTGGCATGTTAACGGAATTGACAAGATTGTTTAATGCACTGTTTCTCTATTGGATTTACTGATTTACGAGCTTGTCTTCTTTAAGGATTAATGAGGCTGCTTACCGGTTCATGCTCTGCTTTAGGATTCTCTCCATTCCATAAGTCTATAAATTTTTTTTTTTATATATATTTTTTTTTTTTGCCATTTGGCCTCTGTACACCATGACACTGAATTTGAATCGAAACACTTAAGATGTGGGCAAAGTTGAGTTTCAGCTTTAATTCAAGAATTTTGACAAAAGCGGGCAAGGTTTTTGAATGACTGAACCAGTGACAGGGTCACTGATGCATGTGGGAGGCAAAGGCTGGCCCATATATTCTGATGTGTACATCAGTACATGTAGATCGTTTGTTAAAAAATAACTTGTTCTGTGAACATTTTGCAAGATGAGCAAATTTTTTAAATCAGTTTTAACTTGATAAACAAGCAAAGTTTTGAAATACGAGTAGATTGCATGCTCTTTGTCTGCTGAGAGTCACGTGACCAATCACATCACATTTAAGGCATTTGGTAGATACCCTTATGCAGAGCGACCTGAGCAGTTGAGGGTTAAGGGCCTTGCTCAAGAGCCCAACGATGGCAACTTAGTGATTGTGGGGTTTGAATCTGGGACCTTCTGAACTGTAGCCCAATGCCTTAATCACTGAACTACCCCTAATCACAACTGAGCCAATGGTGCTTTTCCCCCTCGCGCTACGTGATTGTGGGTAACTCGTCTGAGTGCGTTTGCGTCACTCACATAGTCAACATCTGTGCGCGAAGGTACTGTTTATTATAACACTGTGATCGTGTGTGTGTGTGCGCATAAATAATTTTTTTATTTTGTGTCCAAGTGTAGTTACTGTTCTTTGGTAACTGTACTGCCAAAACGGCCCCCATGAAGAAAAAGGTTAAAAAGGCTGTAGCAGTGCGGGAGATGTATCTGTTTAATAACAATGCAACGTCACATTTCCGCAAAAATTCATCAAAAGGGGGAAAAAGCAAGTGTCATTAGAGAGGTTCCTTGTTAAAAAAGTTTGCAGACAGAGCAGCGATTTCATTAGTGGGCATGTGTGTGTTTGTGCACGTGTGTGTGAAAGTTGTTCTACACAGTAGCTCTCCCTCCTCTTCCTAATTCTTCTCTCGTCTTACTCCTGCAGGTTAAATTGTTTTATTTTTACTTCATATTTTGTATTCATTATTTATATATTAATATTTTGGGCTGTGGAACGAATCATTCGAGTTTTGGTTATTTCTTATGGGGAAATTGAGATATACAATGCTTTGATATACAAGCATGCTACTGGAACAAATTATTCCTGCAATCCAAGGTTTTACTGTAAATATCACCCAATATAACCCACGAGGTGATAGGTGTGATTATTGCTCTATGAGTTAAAATCTACTGACGCTGACTTAAAATGTACAGTGGGTATAGTAAAGAATTCACCTGTGAAAGCAATGGCAATCTTATTTGCATACCTTAAAATAAGTGGCAATAAAATAACCAAATAAACAGCGTGATTTTGTTGTTTTTTTGGATACGAAGCTATGTGCACAATTTGTGGAAATATAGACTTCCAACAAAAACACTACGAAGCCTTGTTTGTCCTTTCATGCATGATTTATAGAGTCTACGTGTGCATTAAAATCATCAAGGTGCATGCCATACAAATCTAGGTTATGTGCGTTTTTTTTCCGTGTTACTATTGTGTTTGTTGCGGGCAGTGACATCACAAGTGTGCAACTTTATGTGTGTACAAATTACACAACCATGCTTTTCCAACTAAAACTCTAAAATGCACTGCGCGTACAGTACATCCACGCATGATATACAGATTCAGGGTGTGCACACCCATGAGCTCTAGTTTATGTGTGCATGCTACCATTCACACTTCTCATGTGCGGTGATGTCATGAATATGCAAGATTTGTCTTCTCATGCTTTTTCTGGTGCTCTCCGGTAGCTACTAATTCATAGCATCTTATTCTCTGCTTTCTTTATCACTGCAGTCTTTTGCATTTTCTCTTACTCTTGCTATCTCTTACTCTGTGTGTGTGTATACATACACACACAGTGCATAAATAAATTATCCTCACATAAACTGTGAAGTTTAAATGCTGCTGCCTACAAAAGAAAGTAAACGGCGCAAGGGACATCGTCGATAACACTCGCTGCTTCAGATTGCCCGTGTTCATGAGTTGTGTGTATAGTTGTGCTTTTCTCTTAATTTAGTCCTCATAACGAACATTTTATAAGAATATCTTGAATTTTTTTTCTTTCCCTGCATTCATCATTTACCTTTCGTCTGGTCATTTGAGACGTAACACACTTAAAGCACTGTTTATAAAAATGAGTCTCACGAACTAACTGACATAGATGGTTCAAATATATTTTTTGGTTTTTGAAAGTATTTTCTGCAACTTGTTTGTATTAAGTTGTAACAAGTTTGAAGTTGAGAGTTGTGGCAATTCTCTGATTAAAAAAAATATATACAGTGGAACCTTGGATTACGAGCATAATTCATTCCGGAAGTGGACTTATGTTCCAAAACACTCGTAAACCAAATCATCATTTCCCATAAGAAATAATGAAAACCCAAATTATTTGTTCCACAGCCCCAAAAAATAAATACATAAAAATAATTAATACAATCTATAAAATGAAAATAAAACAAATTAATCTGGACTTTACAAATAAATCCCGACAGATAAGTGTTTCCTTTGGTGCGCGCAGGCGCCATGTGTGTGTGTGCGTGTGTGTGTGTGTGTGTGTGTGTGTGTGTGTGTGTGTGTGTGTGGAATTAGCCCCTTGCCTCGCCTTGTTTTACATAGTAACACTCCTCCTCCCTCTCCCCACCTCGCTTTTTAAGTTTCACAACAAACACACACACACACACACACACACACACACACACACACACACACACA